>VIAB01000122.1:245679-270104 GCA_009801035.1 Oophaga pumilio
ATATATACTGCAGACTCCTCTATGGGCACACAGGATGTGTTGGATCTTCCCAACAAAACATTCAGTTCAAAGACCAGCTGAAGTGCGGTGACAGAGCTTTAAAAATCATATTAAAAGTGTATATCACAAAAGCCTGTTTTCTCTCTTTGATCACTACAGCTGTGAACTGCAATGAAACAATATGCACTTCCTTCCAATCCAATCTTTAGATGCATTATTTATTACTATAGCTGCAATGATATCATTCCAACCGCATCACAATAGACTCATATCTAAGATCACAAGAATAAAAGATAACGCTGTTTATTTTTTAAGGTGCTCAAGTTTACTGGAGATTTAAAACATTAGTATGAATACACATTTTTTTTTTCCTACCAACAAAGAAGATTCTGGACACCAACTCTGTGTCATATTAGCATATTCATGAGTTTCGCTTCTTTGGGACTTGTTATTCTAATAGGTTGGAACGTAGCATCTTTGCTCTAAGCATGAGTCCCCTGTCATTAGAACATCTGTAATCTTGTGCTTTACTGCATTCATTTTATAAAAACTTTTCATGCTTTTCCCAAAAGTATTATTCAGAGATACAACCTCATTCATTTTATTAGGACAAATGGTACAGAAAAGCGGGATGGCTATTAGGAAAATATGTCCCTTCCTTTGGGGCTCATGAATATTTCCATATTCTCTGCATCAGGAAAAGATTCAGGAGACTGAAGCTATCATCTAGTGCTATCAGACAATTTAGGGGTCAGGAAAAAAAAGCAGAAATTAAAGCCATTAGCTTACAGTAAATCTAACAATGCAACAGGGAGTCTGGCGAATAAGAAGTACTCTTACAATAATGCTCGAGTCACTTCCATAGCATAAAGGAGGCCTTATAGAGTTTACACTATTGAAATTTTGAAATAGTTGAAATAATCTATTGTTGCAAAAGGTACTTGAAAAAAAAAGTTGGGGGAGAGGTGTGGAATTATTTTCTTTCCTTAGACGTAAACTGTCACCAGGTTTTGGATACACCATCTCAGAGAAGCATGAGTTAAGTGCAGATACCCTGATTCCAATGACGTGCCACTTACTGGAATGCTTGCTACCGTTTTGATAAAATCACTATTTTACCTGCTGCAGATCAGTTCTCTGACTACTGAGTTCTCTATAACCCCGCCCACATCACTGATTGTCAGCTATCCGTGCACACTGTGCATTGGCCACAAGCTGCCAATCAGTGGTGGAGGGCGGAGTTATGCAGAGGTCATGAATATGGAGGAGTTCCTAGAAGCAGGTTTACTAGTCTTATAGTGATAGTCTCCTGATGATACAAAAATTTATTTTATAAAAACTACTATGAGTAGCTGAGTGTGTGGGATATCGATTAGTTAGTACAAACCTTGTAACAGATTCCCTTTACAGATATTATCTCAGTATGGAGTCATAGTGGCATTGCTGGACTGGGAAAAAATATCCATATTACCTCTACATTAGAAGCAAACTATCTTGCGAATACCATGTATTGGTGGTAGATACCCTCTAACTCAATATCTATCCTATTAGAAAGCTTTGCCAGTAGACATCAGTGAACCGTTTTGTGGCAAAATGAATTAGTGCTCATATTTCATAAAAAAAATTAGATTTGCCAGAATCCAATTTTTTTGCTATTAGATTTGCACAAATTCAGGAAAATGGCAGCCATTTTGCCTCCTTCAATAGGAAGAGGTAAGGCTAAGAAAAAAACAAAAACTATAATATTCCTCTCATGGTCTGTCACTTTATTCATGTAGTTTCCTTCTTCCAGTCTTTATTCACAAGCCGCCATTCTTCTTCACACCACAGATATCCCCTTGGGTCTTCAGTGCTTTCGATGCCCACTAGGGTTTACAACATCATGATCTTGCATTAGACCTAGGCTGATGAAACCCTAGGGCATGATAAGACTCATTCCATTTACATCAAATTAATTTGATGCTGATCGAATTTCCTGTTCAATTTAGAGCAAATTGCTGAATTCGAATTTTGGCAAATTTTCGGACAATTACTTGCCCTGATCCCCTCTGATTGGGTATCGTAGCCAAGCAAACTGCTATTTCAGGGTACTTACCCTTCATCCATATAGAGGTCCTACCTTGCTAAATAATTTGCTGTTGATACAGGCTTGAATAGACTACATTATTGAGTATTATTAGCAATGTTCCATGGAAAAAATCTGAAAATTAGGTAAGTCTTGAAAAATGAATCTGCCACCCATTGGAGGTATGAAAAAAAGATAAAACTTCCTTTTCAAAACCTATAATAGAAAACTGCAAATCAATGCCGACAGTATTAGACTGTGCAGGGACACAATATATTGAGAAAGGGGATTGGTAACACCCAACTTAATATAAATTTCCAGGAAAAAATGTCACAAAAATAAGATGCTCCAGTAGTGATTTTTCTTTTTTGTGGGCAATACAAGAGTTTACTAAAGCAGAGATAGCAGGAAAGCAGACGGCTTTTTTTTAGGACTACTATTTTTAGCATTGAAGAAACTATAAGACAAACAATAAAAAGAAAAATGAACTGTGTTTCAAACAGAATTGTCCAATTAGGGTATTGTCAAATTGACAAATTTAACGATTTCGTTAGACCACACACTATTTGTCACTCGACATACTCACTGTACGGAAACCCCTGCGTTTTCTGATTTACATATGAAATATGAAGTCAGGTTCCGTGTGTGGTACAGTAGATGCTTT
Source organism: Oophaga pumilio (assembly GCA_009801035.1). NCBI lineage: Eukaryota > Metazoa > Chordata > Amphibia > Anura > Dendrobatidae > Oophaga > Oophaga pumilio. Next base: position 248,409 of record VIAB01000122.1, read on the forward strand.
AATTAGTGCCGGTGTGGCCTGCTTCACCAGCTATGGTGATGAATTGTACACATGGAGATCACGCATCCATATGTCATCTCGTTCTGAAAGACAGAACACACAGTTTTCTTCTATTTAAAGCATGTTATTACTAAAATAAAATGCCTGACTCATAACCTATTATTTTCTAACTGATTTGAAGTAATTATTATGGGCGATACCATTGAAGGCATATTTCCCACGAAAAATGAACATGTATAAGGATTTTACATAACAAGGAGAACTTTTTTTGACTCCTTAGATTTCCCTAGGAGAACATGCAGAATGATTTCACAAGCAGTATATTTTGTACATTAGGGGTGAAATATGTAATTGGACAAAGAACGATCGTGTCCTTACACCCATGACCTCAATTTGAAGGAGTGTGAATAGAGTGGAAACCAAATACTTTATGGATACATATTTTGGGCCTGGACCAGACAAAGTAAAAAGTGTGAAGATGTTTCTCATAGAAACCCCCGAAGTCTGAGCAATAATCTAACTTATTTTTCACAGAAAAAAATAACCATCATAATTTATTTGATTGCTATCTGCAGGCTACATTTCACCAAGGTGTCCCAGTTCCACATGAAAACTCCAGGCTGGATGTTGCTTGTGCTATTGTGAGCAACCTACATGGCCTAAACGTGCTACCATGGCCTGCAGTATCTCCATACTTCTCTCCCATCAAGCACATCTGGTATGTCATTAGTAGGCAATTGCAAAAGGAGCTGCCAGAAGAGGATCTTGATGATTTTCCCAAGTGCATTCAGCTTGGTAGAACATTCCTCAGACAACCATTGATAACTATATCAATGGCAGCCAAGTCTTGTAAGTGTGTGAATTTCTGCACATGGTGGTCAAACTAAAGACTGTATAAATTGAGATGTCTTGAAAATTTTGTTTCCATTTTTCCAGTATTTGCATATCATCAACATTTCTATCCATCCAGTGATTTCAGTAATTCCACAACTTTTTCCTTCTTGGTTTTGCAATTTCAATGCTGAGAAATGTATTTTCATGGAGGAAAACTTGAACTATGTGTGAACTAACGACCACCACTTCCATTGGCCACAGCTGTTTACATTTTATGAGATTTATATAAACTAATTTCACTAAAAACTTGGAGGTGTTGTTCAGTGAAACACGCAAAGATCCCAATATACAAATCCTCTGTATATGGGTCACTAATAATGGGTGTAAATTTGTAGAGATTATCTCTTAAAACAGCCTTAACAGGACTAAATCAAAACATTGTATAAGAAAATTTGCCCTTGGTTTTTGTTTTATGCATAAAATCCTTGAAAGCTTTTATGCTAACGTGCAAAAATAAAGAGTTTAATAATGCAAAATGCAGTTTACACGATGAATACGAGATCGTTTTAATCTAACAAAGATGAGCGACTTTTTATGACCTACAAATATTTTAAGTACTGCCACTAACTAAATCACGTTACAGACAGATTTAATAAAAAATTAGGGTTTTTTTGCACTTTTTTTATATTCATTAATTTATTCTTCATTGAAATGAGTTATTAAGTGTTAAAATGTGTTTTAACTAAAATGCTCGGATACTTGTTACTTGAACCGAGCAATTCCTAATGCCGGGATGCTGGTTTCTAGTAACGAATATAATGGGAGTCAATGAGAAATTTGAGCATTTTTTCAACAGACCCTTCAAGTAGACCTGGAGGGCAGTGAAAATGTTGAAATGGATGGAAAAAGTGCCGAATGAAAGGATAATAGCATGGGGAAGACCCCTGGAAGCATCTCAGATTACTGCTGATAACAATGGTGTCACACTTTTACTCCACTATAATGACTGACAACAAAACATTCAAAATCAATGAGAAATTGGAGTTTACATTAAAAAGAAATGTTAAGAAACATTCTATCCTGTATAATAACTTGTATTAAAGGTTACATTTAAAAAGGATATATGAAAAAATAAAAATTCAAGTAAACCAAACATTTATTTTGCTTTAATTTTTATTTTTTTCTTATTTTTTTTATTTAACAAAATTGGAAATTTCAGTGTAAATTATGAAGGAAGCAAGAACTGCCAACAATTAGAAGGTACACTGTATATATAGTAAAAAAAATAAACAAAAAAACCCACATATTTGGTATCGCTGTGTCCAGGATGTCTTGACCAATAAAACGGTCCTGCTAGTTAACTCCTTCAGTGAACACCGTAAAAACATTCAATAAAAACCTGGCAAAAACTATGCTTTTTTTTTACATAGCACTGAGCAATAAGTGGAATAAAATGTGATAAAAAGTTTGAATGGAAATAAAAATGGTATAGCTAAAAATGCCATCCCGCAAAAAAACAAGTTGCCATATACCGTAACTCCGTCAGCAGAGAAATAAAAACGTTATAGCTCTCAGAATACAGTGATGCAAAAAGCAATTCTTTTTTTCTATAAAATACAGTAGTTTTTATTAATTGTCTTATCACTTTTATCACACAGTGAACAGCATAAAAATTTGGATTTTGTTAATTTCGCCTCCCAAAAATTCGAATAGAAAGCAATAAAAAAAGTTATATGACTGAAAATAGTACCAATAAAAACGTCAACTTGTCCTGCAAAAAACAAGCACTAACATGACTCTGCCTGCAGATATACTGAAAAATTATAGCTCTCAAAATGAAAAGCATCAATATAAATCTAGTATTGCTGTAATCACACTGACCCGAAGAATAAAGCCATTTAATCACTTATATCGCACAAGGAAAGGTGTAAAAAATAAATGGAACAATTTCTTGACCTGCTGTTTACTTGTTCATTCTGCCTCCCAAAGATCACAATAAGGCTTGGCTCATATTTATCCTTCTCTCTGCCCTGAATGTTTACACCATAGTTTTCATGTAAATCTTTGATTTCAAAAATAGACTTACATGGATCTATTGACGTTAGATTCCTTATAATGAGGCATATGGAAACACTGTGGACACCATCTAGCCTATAATCTGGTTGTGTCCATCTTTTTAAGCTTTCATAAAAGCACAGTCAGCCACAGTTTTTTGCACCTTTGAAAAGAAGGATACCGCTGAACAGAGGCCAGATGTAGACCAGAGTAACTTTGCTGCCCCATTGTAGTGAGTGGATCCCTCAGCGGTTTCATCTGAATCGCCTCATTCGGAGATTGAAATTGAAACCCAGATGTAGATGATCAGCATAGATCACAGGATAAATGTGATTCAAAATGTTATGTAAAATGTTTTCAACAAAAGCTTCAACTGAATACGCAAAAAAGCAAGTCTCCACTAAGGGCATCATCTGTTAACAGAAATATAGTGGACTTACACATTACTGGAAGCACAAAGGCTCTGGAAAAGCACCATGGCTCCTCGCCCCCTGTAAGAAATCCAGAGAATTCTGTGCTCCCTAATCAAAATGCCCCCTCCCTTCTGAGACTCACAGTGTACCTAAACCACATTTAGACAATAAACATGGAAGAGCGCAGCATGAGAAGCACCAGGTGGTTCAATTAAGATGTTGAAACAATGAAAGGTGGGGGATTAGCACCTGGAGGGGTTGTGCACCCTTGCACAACTCCGGTAGGGGATGTCTCCGTGTACTCCTACTCTATAGTTCCGGGATCACTCCTGTGTTGTGCTTCCTGGTCTGGTCACGTGGGCCCAAGATCCAGTCACATGATACCATTTCATAGGATGTGACGTCACTGCAGGTCCTGTTGCCTGGATATGAACTCTTTTGCTCCAAGCATCTTCAGCCACAATCCCTCAAAGGGAATGTCAACGTTTTTTGGAAAAAATATATATGTGGTCAATTTAAGGAGCGCTATGGCTATAGAGCACACTGCAATGGATTAATGGTAAACAAACCTTTTATTAGACCACTACACGTTTTGGCAGCGGACCGCTACCTTCCTCATGTGCTGTTCTGGCACCTCAGGGACTCTTCCAGTGGGTCATGGCACCGTCAAACCATAACAGTCAAAACTCCGCCATAATATGGCACTCCTTCCCTTCTGACATTTCCATTGTGCCTGAAAAGTAGTTACCAATCAGATATTGGAGCACTCAGGAGAAATTGCACAACAAACTGGTCCAATTTTCCCTATTAGCCCATATAAAAATTAACAATTTGGGGCTAAAGCAACATTTTAGTGGTAAAAATGTAATTATTCTTTCTTCACCGCCCAATGGTATAAAATTATTTGAGGCACATATAGTGTCAATGTGCTCACTACACCACTAGATGAATTCATTGAGAGGTAAAATTTGTAAAATGGGATCACTTATGGGGGGTTCTGCTGTTCTGGCACCTCAGGGTCTTTGCCTCTGTGACATGACACCCTCAAACCATTCCAGGAAAATCTGAACTCCAATATGGTGCTCCTTCCCTTCTGAGCTTTGCACTGTGCCTCAAAAGTAGTTTTTGATCACATATGAGTATTGGCATATTCAGGAACAATTGTGTAACAAATTATATGGTCCAGTTTCTCCTAACATCCCTTTTGAAAAATATAAACTTGCTGCCAATGCAACATTTTAGTGGAAAAATTGTTAATTTTCCATTGAATCAGCCCGATCTTATACAATTCTGTGAATTGGCAGAAAGTTAAAAATACTCACTACAATAGATATATTCCTCAATAGGTGTAGTTTCCAACATGGGGTCACTTGTGGGGATTTCGGCCATTTAGGCATGTTAGGGGCTCGTTAAATGTGACATGGCGTCTGCAATCTATTCCAGGCAAAATTGCGTTCCAGAATTCAATTGGCACTCCTTCCTTTCTGAGTCCTGCCGTGAGCCCAAACCATAGTTTTACCCAATATGTAAGATATCAGTGTACTCAGGGCAAATGGCACAACATATTTTGCAGTTCATTTTCTCCTTTTACCTTTGTGAAAATGAAAAATCTGGGGCTAAAGCAACATTTTTGTGGGAAAAATATATTTTTTCATTTTCATGGCTCACTGTTATAAAATTCTGGGAAGCACCTATTTGTTCTAGGTGCTTACCACACCTCTACATAAGCTCCTTGATGGGTGTAGTTACCAATACGGGGTCACTTGTGTGGGGTTTCCACTGATTAGGCACATCAGGGTCTCTGCAAACAAGACACTGCATCTGCTATCAATTCTAGCCAATTGTACGCTCCAAAAGTTCATGGGTGCTGCTTCCCGTCCTAGCACTGTCATTTACCCAAAGAGTAGCTTTCCACCACATACTGTATATTGTATAAGTGTACTCAAGAAAAACAGCACAACAAATTGTTACCTTTTCTCCTGTTACCTTTTGAAAATGCAAAATTTGGGGCTAAATCAATATTTTGGTAGGAAAAATTAAAACTGTTATTTTTTTTCCACATTGCTTTAAATGTGCCGAAGCCCCTAAAGGGTTAATAAATTTCTTGAATGTCGTTTTTGAGCACTTTGAGGGCTGTCGTTATTTTAAGATTTTGTCACTTTTGGTTATTTTTTGTTACATATGGCCCTCAAAGTCATTTCAAATGGGATGTGGTCCCTAAACAAATTGGCATTCCACAGTCCGACTGCTTAAATTGTTAAGAACCCTTTCCTATTTAGATGTAAAGATGTAAAGGATGTACAAATTTGTATCTATATCATAATATATATGTTAGAATCATTGGTAAAAAATCATGTCACCATTTTTAATTTTTTTAAAGATTAAGAAGTACTTGTTCTGTATTTACTCAAAAGCATATTTATGGCACAGGCAGTTCCAGCAACTGTTAGTAGTCATCACAAAATGGAGTTTAATTCAAATGGGTGTCTCTACACAAGCGCCGACTTTCCGCAGTTCCTCCTTACAGGCGTTCAGTTCTGATGAAGATCTGATGTAAGACTGAAAATGTTTAACACAACCGTGAATCCATAAAAGGAACTTTATTTCACCACATCTTCAATTGAGTGCCAAATTCTTCATTTTGTAAGTTCTTATGGTCAGCGGGGTTCTCTTTCTCTCTCTCTTCTTTCCCATGTACATTTTCCGAAGATTTAAAATTTGGAAACAAGCTCCATGTCTCTCTGTAATAAGCAGTAAACATGAACATTGGCAGTCAAGGCAAAATAAAACAAGTGAGAAATTAATTGAGTTGATCAAAATAAGCTAAGAACGCTTTGGATAGAAATTTATTTTAATTTCTTGAATATTTCTTCTTTCACTTTCCTCAGTTCTTTCTGTACAAGTAGTTTGAACTGACAGAGCATAGCTAAGTAATTATGTCTGAGCAATTAAACTTAAAGCCGTGTTTCAGCAAAAACGAGCAACATCGGCCATATTGGTCAATGTTTGCTAATCTTTCTGAAATATACTTTGGAAATTAAAAAATTAAATTATTGCACCAAGAGCTAGTCTAGTGATTTCTCACTTCCAAGCATAGCAGCCCCTAGTATATTTGTATTCTCCCCTTTAGTCTATGCTGACATTAGGTTTCATGGGTTCTACAGAAGTTTCTGCCTGATTTTACAGTATTTTTAAGAATAGTTCAACTGACATCGCTTTTTCTGCTATATAAAATATTGAAACACTGACAGGATTCATTGAAGTCAATGTAGTTCATTAGGCTTTTCTACCATCCACTGTAAAAATGGATCTGCATAGTTGTCATTGGCTTTGATAAAATTCAAAGTCATGATTGCAAGTTGGGACACTTTAGCCTTAGGGCTAACAATACACTTGCATCAGGCCCCCGAACAATGAGCATACTTCAATTGTATCAGCATCCTTGGGATACAGATAGAATTAAAAACTATAGTGAAACAGGGGGGTCATCAGTTCTTTGTCCCAGAATTCTGTATACTAAGCAAAACAGTCATCACTGGGCCTGCACTAAATCCTTGGCACTACAGAAAGTAAGCTGCCCAGCATTGTCGGCACATTACCTTCAACAATTAATCACATTGTTGCCGCCATCTTGTATTACACTGGTCATACTGATGAATTAAGAAGGTCCTGGTACTAGTGTTAACAAAAGCTTAAAGGGGTTGTACTCTACCTGGACAATCCCTTCTCGTTCCTCATGCTTGGCCATGCTAAAATAAGAACACCTATACACACCTCTGGCTCCATTCTAGCAGTGTCGGCACTCGCATTCTCACGGGGCTCACGTGAGGGTTTTATGTCACAAGAGCCCTGTGCTCAATCAGTGCTCTCTTTAATATCCTCACCTTTTGACTTATTCAACATCAACAGGAGGCCTGGCTGCAGCTGAGCTCTCACTTCCTCTTGATGTTCGATTTATTCTAAGGTAGGGGCAGTAACACCAGTGCTGAATGAGCACAGAGCTCATGTGACATAACAACCTCATTAAAATAAAAACACCTATACTCACCGACAATGCCAGCACCGTTCCAGCTGTGTTGTCACTCATTTTTCTGATACTCACAAGAGGTTATGTCACACGAGCCCTGTGCCCAATCAGCGCTGGTGTTACTTCCCCCACCTTAGGACAAATCGAACATCTAGAGGAAGTGAGAGCACTGGCTTCCTGTTGATGTCGAATAAGTCAAAAAGTGGGGACAGTAAAGCCAGCACTAAGTGGGCCCAGCACTCGTGTGACATAAAAATCTCATGTGAGCCCCGGGAACATGAGTGCCAACATCGCTGGAACGACGTCAGCACCACAGATGAGTATAAGTGTTTTAATTTTAACCGGGCCAAGAATTAGGAATGAGAAGGGGTTGTCCTAGTAGTGGACAACTCTTTTAATGTTTAGAAAAGCACATTAAGTCATTACATGTAAAAATGTTTATTCACTCCACTATCTCATTGAAATCTTATTTTGCCTATTACAAGAATGGTTCCAGAGTACATCTGTAACCAGACGAAAAAACACTGCAAGTCAAAGTACCAAGAGCCATTACATCCCCATGCTGGATAAGTGTCCTATTTGAACCACTTTAATTAGGACACAACATATCATTCTGTTGCTTGGTTGACATTCATGACTCCATCCACCATGTATTAATTGCACTTTGTCCAGCAAAGCATTTCTGTAGTGCACTACATTAGTTTTAATTTTTAATTAGTTACTATTCTTTACGTTATATAAAAGCCTCATTCTGTAGCTTGTAGAAATGGATGGATGGCTGAGAAAATACAATGGAGTACATGAGGCTTTTTGTAGGACATGAATTTTCTCATTTACCTCTATTCAGCCCTGAGGGAGTTCTCTTCTACTGAATCACTATGAACATTATGTGTGTGAGCATCTCGCTGATTATACTATATACAGATTGACTAAATATAGTCAAGACTGCAGTGGAGGACAAAGACCTCAAAGTATCCCCGTCCAAGAATGTTATATGGGTCCCATTACTTCTGAATATATAGCATCCCTCTTTTGTGTCTCTCCAGTAATTTTATGATATTTGTCATGATTTTTGTTTTGCGTAAGATCATAGTGGGCACCCTTACCTAGTGTTCCCCCAGTTACAAATATGTATTTCAGCCAATACTCTGTGACAGAGACAATGTGGCTTCCTAGTAACAGATATATTTTTCCCATTAGCAAACCTTGAATAGTGTCTCATGTGTTCTAGTTTCAGTGTGTCATAGGAGAAGCACATATCATCAAGGCAATCTTCCATCAATGGGTCTTATGTTTCCTAGCTATACACTGTGAAAATGGATGGTAGGTTGGTAGAACAATTCCTTTTGAACAACTGATCAATTTCCATTGATTAGAAAAATGTGCATCTTGAAATGAAATTGGTAATTGCTGAACTATCATCTCAATGTTATTTTATTTTCACATGCAAGGAAGTCATAATTTTTTTTTAAAAAGAATAGATGAGTTGGTATCTCAGTTTTGCAATGAGAGTGCTGCCTCTTTCATTGCAGGAGATGAAGAGGAACCTAGGTGACCCAATAATCTGATGAGCCCTTTTCAATTTTTGATTGGATAAAGTACACTTACTTTTTTTTTACTTTCCAATTGTTTAAGTACTACACCTTCAAACATGATTCTCTCTTTTCTCAAACTATCACATGCCACATTGAGTATTAGTGTCCTATTATGTGACAGATACAGTAGATCATTGGCCATTAGGGACAGGATACAGTTAGTGTCATGTCTGTCTTAAGTCACAGGTTCAAAAAGGCTACCTCGGACAGACTTGGCACAAGCCACTCCATGTGACAGATTCCAGAGGAACTCTGACCTTCACCCTTTAACCACTGTACAGGGAGGTGGCCTTATAACAGGATCCAGTGGATTGGTTCCACTGAAATGTTGCCGCCATGAGGAGCGAACCAGAGGCAGTAAGGGTCACCAAGCAAGGTCAAAGCCAAGTGGTCATGTCAGGATGAGAATCAGTAAAACAAGAGGAGGGTCAAAATTCATGTCGAGGTCAGAAAACAGGAGGAATTAGCAAAACACCACAAGCAATGACTAGTACAACTCAGGTAGCAAAACAAATTGGCTAGCAGTTGAAGTCAGAGACCCCAAGGCTCTCAGAAGGGAGTAATCAAAACCAGACAATTCACCTCATAGTTCCATAATCTCATAGCACCAAAAATCTCAGGAATAAAACAGGACTCATGTAGTCACTCATCACGCGTATCAAAGGTCCGATGCAGCCTAGAGGCTGAAGCAGAACAAGGAGAGACAGAAACCGGCACAGACATTACAATTACAACCTCATGCCTGGTCACAGTAAGCAGATTTTTTAAATCACTAGGGCAGCCATCTTTAGTAAATGAACCTCAAAATCAAAATTCCAAACTGTGTCCGTACAAAATACTATAACTCCTTCTAACAAGTTGGTGGTGCAAAGTGGTTAAAAATAGAAAAAAACTCCAAAGAACTAAGTTTTTTAATTAGCATTGTGGCTTTTGCTAAATGATCTTGTTAGTGCTGTGGATTAGCCAAAACACAGTGTAGAACTTGCTATGCGCTTATGTGTATCTCCATTAGCTTAACAAACTTATTTTGTTTTTTTTTATTTCTAAAGCACTGACTGAGTAATTATTATATCTAATTACTTTATTAGCTGATTTGCTGAATGTTTGCCATCCAAACACTAAAACAGATTGTGTTTTGTAATAGCCCACTGCAGGGAAATCCCTGTAGCCTCCTGATATTGTAGGACGATGGTGCGCATAAGGCTGCTAAGCAATTTATTGTTTTTTGTTGGGAGTTCTGCTTGCATTTGATCCTTTTAATGTGGCAATAAAGCATCTAGCTTGGACTTCTATATGTGAAAGTAAAATTAAAGCAATTTAAAAAAGTTGACTGCAAAAAATAAGAGTGACAATAAAATCAGAGATCGAGAATCAGAAAACTATGTTTTATCAATCACCCATCATTAAGATAGCTGTAAGATCTGTCATCTCCATGCAAGCACAGCTGATACTGCCAATTTATATGATGTGTGGTTTGTGTGCTTGACATTGTGGTAGAGTAGTGAAGGAGGACATAGAGGCACTTTTGAAGAGAAAAAAAGAGAAAGATACCGATGTTGTAGAAGAAAGGAGAGCATGTGATGCTTTTTCTGTCTCAATAAAAAAGGATTTCTGACCTTTCTGACTTACCAAAGGACAGCATGCTCCATTCTTAGGGTGCTTTCACATTGCGTTCAGTCACCCATTCAGTGGCCCTGTTGGGGTTTTTATCCGAACCCCCCGCAAAGCAGGATTCGGACCTATGTGCCGACTGGGTAGTGGACTGTAATGATGCAGGCAGAACCAACTGACATGCATCATTTTCGGGAGTATACACCTACTGGAGGCGGACACCCAGGCGTAGTAGACTGCATCTGAGTGTCCGCCTCCAGTAGGCTTACACTCCGGAAAATGATGAGCAGCCTGAGTGGCCCAAATGTACTACCATGGCCTGCGACATCTCCTTACTTAGCTCCCATTGATACCATCTGCAATGTCATTGGTCAGCAATTGCAAAGGGAGCTGCCAGCAGTGGATCTTGATGATTTTTGCATCCAAAACCATTCAGCGTGGCAGAACACTCCCCAGACAACAATTATTAACATTATTGATAGCTGCCAAGGCTCTAAGTGCGCAATGCTCATACTCAATACTTAATAAATTGAGATGTTTTATTTCCATTTTTTATCTATTGCTTATCATTTACATGTCTATTGATTCTACAACTTTTACTTCTTGGTGTTGCAATTTCAAGGTTGAGGTATGTATTTAACTTGAAAATTCTTTTACTATTTTTTTCAGAGTCACCATATCTCTTCTATGTGTGTGTAATGTGACAAATGTAGCCATAAAAATACATTTAGTGGCACTTTAGATCAATCTCCTTTGTAATGTAGTTATACGCTGTACAACTTTTTACATTCACATGCACTGAAGTTGGAATCAAAAAAAGATTCCAGACATGTAACTGACCTATGGCTGTGATTCCAAAACTGGCTGACTGGTTTAGTGTAGCCTTGGTCTAATGTTCAAAATGTGATTAGTTCTTGGTTTATTTCGTTCACTGTTATAGTGGACCACCAAATATACTTTGATTATGAAGATTGAGTATGAAACAATATTGTATTAATAGCTGCAGAGAGAGTTTATGGATGTTTTAAGAAATCTTTTATTTTCAAAAGAAATTTTTCAAAATAATATGTTCTGTAACACCAAAAAACACAAATTAAAGAGGACCTGTTACTAGGTTTACAATGACCATTTTTTATCTTATTTTATCCCACCAGTTCTCCTAAGCATTCCTATTTTTTTTCCAATCTCCCATCCAGTTCCAGAGATATGTGCCTTTTTTAGTGCCAATTTTTATGGTCTTTTCAAGGCATTTTGAGCCTATGGGATTCTCTGTGACTAGTGTTGAGCGCAAGTGCTTGATACTCGAGTTTGCCTAGGGTGCTTGGGTGTGCACTGAGGATCCCGGGTGTTTGAGTGACATTTTTGAGTCCCCACCGATGCATGTTGCGCGGCTGTTAGCCAGCCACTAAACATGCGGAGATTGCCCGTGTTTGTCATGCAATCCCAGCATGCTTTGTGGCTAACAGCTGTGAAATATGCGGCCACAAGGACTAGAACTTGTCACTCGAATACCCACGATACTCGGTACACACCCGAGCACCCGAGGCAAACTCGACTAAGGAGCGCTTGTGCTCATCACTATCTGTAACGTGTCTTTAGGATGCTCTGTATTATTAAAAGATCATAAAAATAAGCATTGAATATAAAGGACCATATCTCTGCAACCGTATGGCAGATTTGAAAAAAAAAATGGAATTCTCAAGGGAACAGCAGGAATTAAATAAAACCAAAAACTGTCCACTTTTGACCTGGTGACAGATCCAGTTTAAACAACCATAACTCCAGATATAATCTGGAAATACTATAGTACATGCTCATATCAAAGGGGATTTTCTATTTCTTAAAAACATGGAAATTATGTGATATGTAGCAAAAAATGGCTTATATTTTGTGTTACTTGCAGAGCACCAGTAGGTTCCATAGTGCTCTACAAAGATTATTTCCGTTTCTATTCCATATTGGTTCTCCTCATCTAATCCCTTTGAAATTATACATACAGTAGAAGTAGCTTCATAAAAAAAGACAATTCACCTCTCAGCATGATTTTGAGAAAAAACATATGTGAAGGGAAAACATAAAAACTCTACCCAACCTTTGCCCTCAACTACCGCAAAGCAAAAGTGCTAACCTTTGAGTTGTAGATGTGACCAGGAGGGTCTGAGCAGAACAACCGAGATCTCCATATTACTAGACATGAGCACAATTATTAGATAATTTGTATTTTTGATTATTCATTTTATTATTGAACAACTGCAGTGCTGTCAGTCAATCCAAAATAATAATGATACCTGAATATATAAGAAAGTAAAAGTGAGGTTTGGTCATTTTTAGGAGTGTGCAGAATTATTGAGCAACTATTATTGCGCAGAATTATTATGTAAACAAATGAAAAATGCTAATTATTCCATCTCAATTGTTTATTTTCATCTGTTAAAGTGAGAATAATAACTAAATAACTCAATATGCAAAAATACATTTCTGATATTTCAAAAAAATATCAGTGACCAATATTGCCACTCTTCTTTTCAATAACAGCCATATGTCTTCCATCCTTGGAGTCTATCAGTTTCTTAACCGGTTGACGATAACCTTTTTTGGGCACCACGAACCACGGCCTCCCAGATACTGTTCACAGAGGTGACTGTTTTGCTTCACAGTAAATCTCCCATTTAAGAAGGGCTCCAAGTTCACAATAGGGTTTAGGTCAGGTGAAGAAGTGGGCCATGTTGGTTAATGATGGTGGTCGAGTGTCAGCCTACTTTGACCATGTCTCTGAACATTGAACGCCTTGTACTACTGGCCTGCAGGGAGGTTGTAGTTCTGGAATATTGCAGCACTGGAAGATAATGGGTTCCTGCTTGCTTCACATTTGATTCTTCTAATGTGTGTCTTGCTGTCTGAAAACAATTTTTGCAACTCTGTTGACTTTTCAATAAAACTTTTAATGGTTTGCCTATATTTTAGAAATTTCAAGAGTTCTGCATGCCTCTGTAAGACTTGTTACAATTTTTGACTTTTTAGAGTCAGTTAAATCTCTTTTTTTGGCCCATTTTTTACTGAGAAAAACAAACTGTTTAGTAAATTTGTGCACATTGATAAAGGATGATGTATCCTTAGGCCTCATCCTCCCTTATTACACAAATACACATCACCTGATCTGCTTCGTCCAATAAGTATTAAAGTTTATACAGCTTGGAGTTGGAAACTCTGCATAAAAATGATGATATGGTCAAAATACTCACACACAATGTGCACACAGTTTAAGGAGTTGTTCGGTCCAAATCAATAAGTTTCCAGTAGCTCTGGTTTCCGACCCAGGACCAAAGAGCATGTATGTATTAATCACCCTCCTGGACCAGTGGGTGCAGTCTCGCTTCTATACTCTGGTATAGAGTGAGGCAGTGCCTTCTAGTCGGCGATGCCCGCTGACTGGCCATCTCACTAGTCGGGGTGTGGTCTCAGCTCAATGCAAGTGTATGGAGAGAGGCCATGCCCACTGGTCAGGAGTATATATGATGCATACATACCTTCCGGTCCCGGGTTGGAAACCGTCGAATCCCTGCAGGACACAGTGTGTGTGCTGGGAGATTCATAAGTCTGCAGTCATACAAAGTGTTTGCAGACTTATTGATTTGGACCGGACAACCCCTTTAAATAATATTTTAGGTTGGTGGTTAGTGGAACAAGCTCCAATACACAACACATACTAAAATACCGTAAAATCAGTAGAGATTAAAGAAGTCCAAATATAGGTCAAATGATATCTATCTTAATGTGTAAACTGGCATTTGGACTGCAGCATTTGCAGAGTACACACAAGATATCGTGACATTTATGTAATTGACTATTCTAAGAGTAGAAACAGTGATCTTTCGTTATCCATTCTCTGCAGAATATTGATTTATAACGATTATATCTTTTATCTTTTTCTAATTCTCAAAAAGTACAAAAAGGATAAACTAAACAACTGTCGGCCTGTATACCATGTGGAATATACAAGAAACACATTGACAGTCTGGCAAGCCAACCTGTATAAAGAAGCTTATTTGTCAGGTACCATTAATGTGCTCGCTGCGAGAGGTTTATTTCTTTCTAAAGATGCTGATTTTGTGCATGGATTTTGGCATCCCCTGCAAGGAAGCTGTCTAAATGAAAACGATTCTTACTGCAAACCCTCTTCATGAATAATATACTGCATTTTAATCAATTACTTCTTTGAAGGATTGCAATCAGTTCAACTAATGGAGAGTCTAGTTAAGCCTTAAAAATGGTGCATTTTACCCAGCAACGTCTGGTCATATTTTAGATGGAGGTACACATTCATTAACTCTACAGGCTGCACACTGTGGAGGACATGACAATAGATGTGAGGGACTTCATACAGATTATGTGCTCTGCTTTAACCCCTTACTGACATCCAATATACATGCATGATGCAAGTCGGTAGATGGTGTATGGAACGGTGTGAGCTCGCCCCATACCTGGCAAGTAATGGCTGTGTGCTACAGCCAGATCCAGCCTCCAACAATTGCTGGTGGGCCACGATTGTTAATCTGTGAAATGCCACTGTTAAACTCAATTGATGCCACTTTTTCTGGTAGCTGCCCCTAATTTTTGGAAATGTTTTGACTCCGAGTTGGGTCTCCTTCATTTGTGTTTTACCTGAATTTGACAAGGCTCTCAGCACAGCAGACCTACACTGGTCCGTCACCCAACTTTTAATTTCAACATAATTTCAAAGCTGTAACTGCTGGCCGAGGCCCTGTCTAATGCATGGCCCATGCCTGACAGCTGCACCATCAGAAAATTTCTACTGTGGGTCAACTGATGCCACTTTTCCTGGTGTCTGCCTCTAATTTGAGCTGTTTTGGCAGCTTTTGGGTCCCCCTGAAGGTGTTGTCTATGTGTTTGGTTTTGCCTCTCACTGAATTCAGTGGGGTTTGGATAAGTTTGACTAACTGTTCGGTTGACTGGCGAACATTGGGAAGTTTGCCAATCCGAGCCAAAATGAAAAGTTCGTTCATTTCTAGCCATGAAGATAGTTTAGGAAATACTGTTCTAGGCAGAGCTTGCTTAGTTTATGGAGATGTAATGACTATATGCCTGATTTTATGCACAGCACTTTTAGCAGTGGTGCGATGAAGCGCCTTTATGTTTGACGATTTGCATGCAAATTAAGAGAAGCATGTCATTGCTCATAAATTATAATAGTGTTACTTTAATTGTTAGGCCACAGTTGTGACAAATATCCATTGCAGACGGAGGAGACTAGAAGAAACAATGGATGATATCTTGTTATTTAATGCTTGCTTGTAAATTTAACTTTCAAAACCCATTTTGAGTATGAGCAAAGATTTGACACATTATGCATTTAAAATTCTTTCAAATGTGTCAGATTGTGAGAAATCCTGCAACTGGCAGATTAATGATGGGAAAGTGTAGGAGGACAACATGCTGTACTGAGTTAGGAAGCTGCAGCTGCCCCCTCCAGCAACACGATCTAGAGTGAATGCTAAAATAAAGCTCCGTCATGCAGTCTGGAGGCAGTGCTCTACATTTACTATGCTATATGTAGTACATGGAGATATATGGAATACTGGAAAACCTAAACTGATAGAGAATTGCATCATATCCTATCATTACCAGCTCTTAATTTATGCACAAGATATGTGTTAAGCATGCTGGGGTGTGGGAAAGTCACATTCTTCACCTTTGCCAATTGAATCTAGTAACAGAACATAAGCAAATGACCCATGCACACAGGGCTGGGACTATCAATTATGACAATGGCTTCAAAATGCGTCCAACTCCTTCCTCCTTCTGTACAGTTCAGTATGAAAACTGACAAATATTAAAGCTTTCATGTGACAACTAGTCTTAAAAAACTAGTCTTAAAAAACCAAAGTTGAATATCAAAAAATGAAGTCCCTGAAAACATTTTCTACGTACATAAATTGCACAGAAGCATGTGTGAGAGGTCGCGAGGGCCGCAGTTATGGCCGAACACTCTGTTACATCAGTGCCCTGGTTTCCTTTCACATGAAAACAGAACACATTCGCTAACGGACCTGTGTCTTCTCCCACTGCGCTATCAGGGATACCTCTGCGGTGCTGGAGTCTTTTTGCAATTGGTTTTGCAAGAATTGAGTCACAGTCCATTTCAACTTTAAACTGAACAACTTTACTTGTATCTTTACACAGCACATCCATAGTCTTCACAGCATCAATCACATGTTTCACATTGCACCATTCCTTCTCTTTCCCTGCACTTCTCTCACTGTTACACAGTATGTACCCGGGTCAGACCATCCCAGACGGGTCCTCAGCATCCTCCCTGTTCAGTACTGCCATGGTTAGACACTCCTCTGCCTGTTTCACCCCAGACATTAGATAATTATAGATTATAATCTGTTCCCAAAGTCAGTTACCACATGTCGAGCGACCTGCCCATCTGCACTCTCTCCTGCGAAGGCACAGCATTCTCCTTGTCCAAGCTCACTACTGCTGAGTGTTACCTCAGGCATTTCACCCAGGATCTGAGGGCATAAGCCCAAGTTATGAGTTTCCACATTCTTGAGTCACTTGTGTCCCCATGTTGTCAATACTTCTGTCTTTAGTCTTTTTCCTTGTCCACTGTGATCTCCTGCTGTCCTGGCCTGGTGCTATGGATAGCTGGGCTTCTGGCTTAAACGTTGCTGAGCTGTTATGATATCCATGGGCACTAAAGCCCAGGAAAAACAGCTCCTCAATTCTGTTTTCAGCTCTCAATTCCCAACAGAACTTTAAGGAAGCCCAGTGGTCCATTCAAAGACCAAACCATTATCCTTCTTTTAGAAGTGATGGATTCAAAAGAGACAGCGTTTTTTGGTGAGCGGAGCCAAGTGATCCAGATCCACAAAACAGATGCCCCAAGTCACCAATCCAATACTAAAGGGCCTGGCTGCATCTTGCATAAAAATGGAAAAAAATTGCAATAAAAAGATGAATAATAATGTATAAAATAATTACATTACATGAGGTATTGGTCAAAATTTTGGTCAAAATATGCAAGTTTGTAATCCACGTCAAGGGTCCTCACACTTGCAAGTCTTAACACTTAAATCAAAAATAGCTAACATGGGACAACATGTATACAACATACAAGAAATTTGTTCAGGGGATGCCAGACATTTTCCCCTTCCTTACGTATACAGTTGTGGTCAAAAGTTTTGAGACTGACGTAAATTTTGGTTTGCACACAGCTTGCTGTTTCAGTGTTTTTAGATCTTTTCATCTGGTGTTTCTATGGTTACTAAAGTACAGTTATCAGCATTTCACAAGATTTTATACTTTTATTGACAAATACAGTACATCACGTTTAAGCAAAGACTCAATATTTACAGTGTAGATTGTTCTTTTTCAAGATTTCACTGCAAATCGAATTTTTGGGAAACATTCATAGAAGTCTACGAATTCGAATTTGAAAAGATCCACTCATCTCTTATACTGAAACCATGCATGTTTGGGCTTTCAAGAGTGGGCTCACTCACAATTTTTCTGAGGAACACTGCCATGAATAAGAGTGATATCTAATTATCCTCCAATATCAACTTCTCCCAATGATCCATGAGCAATGTTGTGATGAACAATATTTTTTCCAGCATGATGGAAACCATGTCACAAGGCAAAATTGATAACATACTCTGCCCACCTGCTTATATACAGTTGACATACACTCTACACACTCTAAACATGTGTATAGCAAAACATGTGTAATTGCAATAATTTTCTTGGAGAAATACATCATTTTATGGAACAATATCAAGTGTGACAACACTTTCGGCCATGTATTTACACTCTGCATACCTGAATACATACAGCAGGCATAGTTATGGGCCCTAACAACAGTGAAGAGGATCCCTGTGTGGGTGCATGTGATTCTGTCCGTTTTCTTCATCTTACTTTCATAACTCAGTAACCTCTGAGGGAAGGAGTCAGGGTTGTCATTAATCCAAAAATTCAAAGACAATCTGTAAAAATTGGGCATTTTTTTTGCCCTGTCTGTAAAAATGTTTTATGGCATTCATGATTATTTTGAAGGTAAAGAAACATATACAGATTATTTTGACTGTAATTATCAGCATTTTACAGGTTGCATCTGATGTATTAATACCATAATTATGGGCTAGAATCAACACATGAGAGAATAATGATATCAGAATTTCATAATTTAAGACAGACACCTCTAACAGAAAATACCAACAGAAAAAAAGCACATAAGGTCAGCATTGGACTGGCCCACCAGAGGACCAGAGGATCCTCTGGTGGGCCCTAGCAGGCACTGCATTGCAGCAGTACACTTACTGTTCACACAAAACGATATGCTGCTGAGGATTATGATTTTAAAGCAAGCTTAAAAATCATTGCACCCAACAAATTAGACTTTTACTGATTTGTCAGGTGATTACTGGATTTTTTGGACAGGTCGATAGTTGGGAACAATCATTCCTATGAATGCTTGAATGCTCATTCCCCAATTATCAGCTAGACAAGATGGGAGATAAAGATAATGGCAACTCTGCTGTTATTACCACTTATGCATGGTCGGCAACAAGAATGATTTCCTCTGATGGGCCAAAACTACTCCAGTCTGACGCTGGATAAGGTGCATATCATCTCATTAAATATAATGTTTATTGAAATTGTAAAATTAAAGCAAAAAAGATAAATGCAATAAATACAATAACAGTAGCCCAATGGAATACCACATAAAATGTAATAAAAATAGTGCCAGTTATCACATATGCTGAGTATGATTTTTACCAATCAGTCCTAAAGTATATGTGAACAGTGCTAGTCAACACCAGAAAGTTTAAGCCATAGTGGAAGAACAAGTGTTTCAAAAGTAAATAAAAAATCGGCACCTACATTTAGAAGAGCTAGTATAACATGTGGGCCTGTCCCCTGACACTCGTTTCACCCCAGCTTCATCAGAATTATGGGCTGTAGACAGGTCTCACTAATAATCATACTGATTTCTTATGGTTTTCAAATGTGCTCGTAAAAAATATTGTCTGTCTGTGATTTTTTGATAAGCTATCCAGAAAAAATAAAAAAGTCAAGTTGACGACCCTGGAAGGAGTCACTCCAAGATACAAAAAAATACACTGATGTTTACTGAAGGCATACATGTTGTGAGTAACATTACAGTAACACACCATGTCTCCATGGGGCCCTCCATCTCCAGTTAGCTTCTTTCGCAGCTCACTCCCTTGAAGTATTCATGCCACAACCTGGCAAGACTCAGTTATTTTATTCCACTGTGCCAGCTCATGGTCCCCACTAACCCATGGCTACCTCCTTTGGATCTCCAGCTCTGTGAAGCTCTCCAGTCCACATACTAGACACCCCAACTTGCCTTCTGTCTACAGATCGTTCTGCCTCTTCTTAAAGTCATCTGCTGGCTAGCTTCCTGTGTATCCGTTCTCCACCTTAACACACACAGACCAGTATGTCGGTCTGGCAATGTCTCTCTCCTTGGAGCCAACTCTCCTCTTCTTCTCTCTGACACTCACTGTGCACAAACTTCTGGAACTTCTAGCAACTTCCCCTTTTTCTTCCTGAAAACTAATCCCAACTACAGAGCGTGACACAAATTTATTAAGGAACATAACAATATTGTGGACACTTGCTTGAAACATCACATATAGAAAGTGGAGCAATATAATAATCCCAACATCATCAGGGGGATGCCAGTCACTTTCCTCTCCTTTGCAGGCTGAGAGGGAGAAGTTTAACAGTATGTTTCTCGGGAGAGATCAGTCAATCAAGTAGGTCAATGTGAGGAGTGGTGCAGATTAGTGATGAGCGAATATGCTCATTACTCGAGTTTTCCCGAGCAGTCTCAGAGTATTTGGAAGTGCTTGTAGATTTAGTTTGTGTCACCGCAGCTGCATGATTTGCGACTGCTAGACAGACTGAATACATGTGGGGATTGCCTGTTTGTTAGGAATTACACACATGTATTCAGGCTGTCTAGCAGTCGCAAATCATGCAGCTGCGAGAACGCAAACTAAATCTCCGAGCACTTCCAAATACTCTGAGAACACCCAAGCATACTCGGGAAAACCTGAGCAACAAGCATACTCGCTCATAATTAGTGCAAATCTTTCATGCTGCCAGTGGTTTGGGCAGCATGAATCGACTAATCAGGTGTGAGAACTAGAGTTGATTGGTATTCCATAGTGTCTTGGAAGACCAAATAGTAAGCCAGGTCTTGCTAAAAGAGGAGGTTGTGCTATGTGATGGCGAGATCACGTCCTCCATCTTCATAATCTCATTGACCTTGGAGAACAAGAGATCTAACAAGGGAATATCTGAGTAGCTCCACGTGAGATAATTGCAAGCGTGGGCTCAGTTAATCAGGTGTCTAAGGGGAGACCACTTGTATCTTTGGATGGAGATATAGCTGATTCAATAGAAAGACTTCTGACCAGCTATTGAAAACTAGATTATGTGATTATTTTTTAGGTTTGCAGAGGTTAGGCTCTTTGCAAAGCACAAGTTTTAAGACAGAATTATCCAAAGTCAGATGGTTACATGTAGTTCTATGCTTGATTCTAGACAAAATGTGGCCCTGTGTGTGAGCCTCTACCCTTTCTTATAGGTTGCAATCTACAGGACGGCATTGCTGTGCTTCCATTATATGTCTTCTTTTATAGTTTTAAGAAAAACAATATCCACAATCAGGTATATTAGACATCTGCATTGCATATATGTGAGAGACATGCTGCCCGCACACAAAATGCAACTCTCTTTATACATGTAAAATAGGTATGTGGATAAACCACTAGAGGGAGGTAGTAAGTTAATAAAAAAAAAGAAAGCAGCAAGGGAAGGTGTCTGGTACTGCAGATGCAATACATTAAAATGGTTTATTGTTCAGTCTATGTTACATAGAACTAAGAAGCTTTATCCCTGTGTTTTATGACTAGATTGGGAAACAGTGTGGGCAGAAGAATCAGCAAAAATTGCAAATGCATCATACCTTCTTTAGAATTGTAAATTTCATTTATATGTTGATTGTATTTATTTATTAATCTACTATTGCAAATTAGAAAAATAAATTTTGACAGCAAACAGAAGTAGTGTTGAGCGATACTGCTCGGGATCGAAAAATATC
>VIAB01000122.1:275671-290761 GCA_009801035.1 Oophaga pumilio
CCTAAAAAATGGGCTGAAAATCTCAGCTTATATTCGAGTATATAGTATAAGTTTGCAGTAAAATATTCAGTATAATTTCCATTCAAATCCTTGTTCCAACCAGGCACAGAGGTCCAGTGGGTGGTTCTAATTATTCACTGACTGCTATCTCTGTACGTAGAGTTAAAGGGCAGACTGTGAATCACCATGGAGGACCGCCCCATCCCTGTACATACAATTAAAAGGGCAGACTGTCAATCACTATGAAGGATCGCCCCCTATCTCTGTACGTATACTTAAAAAGGTAGACTGTCAATCACTGTGGATGACCAATCCCTATCTCTTTACTAACACTTAAAGGGCAGACTGTCAGTCACTATGGAGGACCACCTCCTATCCCTGTACATACACTTAAAAGGGCAGACTGTCAATCACTGTGGAGGACTGCCCCCTATCTCTGTATGTACACTTAAAGGGTAGACTGTCAATCTCTGTGGAGGACTACCCCCTATCACTGTACGCACATTTAAAAGGGCAGACTATCAATCACTGTGGAGGACCACCCCCTATCTCTGTACATACACTTAAAAGTACACAAAAGGGCGGACTATCAATCACTGTGGAGGAACGTCCCCTATCTCTGTACGTACACTTAAAGGGCTGACTGTCAATCACTGTGGAGGACCGCCCCCTATCCCTGTACATACACTTAAAAGGGCAGACTGTCAATCATTGTAGAGGACCGCCCCCTGGACTGTTATGCCCTGAAAGAGCAGGATTTTAGTTAAAAAAATAAAAGTTTTACTGACTTTTTTACCATAAATTTTTATATTACTCATCTCTCTCACATGCCACCAATAGATTACAGAGTGTTTCCAAATCTGACAGGTTCTTTTTAAAACAGTATTACCTGCATGTTTGGGTTAAGCATAATCTCTCACTTGGCCCTGGTCATACATCGGTATAGAATGATGAGATCGAGGATGATTTATGCAAGGTCTTTGTGCAGATTGATTGCTTTAGCAGTACCATCCTCTGCTTGTAGGATTATAGGAAAACAGTTGCAAAGCTTTTCTCTTTGCCATTTATCTCACAGGCAAACACAAGGTCACATTATGCAGCCTTTTAAAACAAAGATCATGTATGCAGAGCGTTAGAACTTTGCTGAGAGCTGTATAAATTCCTATTCAGTGAGCTCTGACTAATGACTAGTAAAGAACATTAGAACATACTAAGATTTTTTTGTGTATCACTTCCTCACCATTTTCAAGATCATTTCTCGTTGCCTTTATTGTCAGAATACACTGTGGCTAATATGCATTTTATATGCATCTTACATCCATCTTTTGTGTCCTTATTAAAATACCCAAAAACATAACCTCAGAGTCCGTTTATATTATATTAGCTGTTTTCTCAAAAAAACATAGCAGCAGGGTAGCTCAGTGGTTAGCATTGCAACCTTGCAGCACTGGGTTCCTTGGTTCAAATCCCACCAAGGAGAACTTCTGCAAGGAGTTTGCATGTTCTCCTCGTGTTTGTGTAGGTTCCCTCCAGGTTCTCTGTTTTCCTTCCTCACTCCAAAGACATACTGATAGGAAAATTAGATTGTGATCCCCAATGGGGACAGTGATGAGTATGTCCATATAGCGTGGTGGAATATGATGGTTCTATATAAGCAAATTAGGCATAAAACATAACCTTTATTCATAATTATAAAATTCAGACCAATATGCAACAATGTAGACAAGACATAAAGTGCTAGTGCTCATAATAACCAGTGTTCATATAAAAATGGTTTGGTCTCACCAAAGTTTTTTTCCGGGCTAGATACAACAAGAACAGAAGCAGGAGGAGAGCAATAGTTGCAGAGGGGAGATAAGTTACCAACTTATTCTATAACTCCTTGTCGTGCCCCTCCAATGCTCCCGCCCTTACAAGGGCAGTATCCAAGTATAGCCTATTTAAATCTACCCAAAATAAAGGGGAGAATTGTGTGACCTCCCAAATTACGTGTGACCTCTATTTGGGTGGTTCATCAGGGGGAGTTTTGTTAATGAAATACAACTTGGTCTCTTGCAGTGGCAAGCAGTACCAAAAATGGGCCTAACCAGTTAGTTAGTGTAAACTTTATACAGGGACACTAACAAATCGGTTAGGCCCATTTTTTGGCACTGCTTGGTCACACAAATTTTGGGAGGTCGCACAATCCCCCCCTTTATTTTAGATAGATTTAAATAGGCTATACTTTGGTAATGGCCTTGTAAGGGTGGGAGTATTGCAGGGGCATGACAAGGAGTTATAGAATAAGTTGGTAACTTATCTCCCCTCTGCAACTATTGCTCCCCTCCTGTAAAACAGTTGTAGTAAGGGCTAGGGGGCTGCCAAATGTAGCAGAGTACCCCCACATAGTCAGTCCTATGTCTAACTGTAAGACAACTAGCTGCAGCAGGAACCTCCCCCTCTACACTGCATGCTTTAGGAAACAAAGTATGCTAAGTCCTGCCCAATTAAGACAACTAGCTGCAGCAGGAACCTCCCCCCCACTACTCTGCATGCTTTAGGAGGCAAAGTATGCTAAGTCCTGCCCAAGTAAGACAACTAGCTGCAGCAGAAACCTCTTACCATTACTCTGCTTGCTTTAGGAGACAAAGTATGCTAAGTTCTGCCCAACTAAGACAACAACCTGCAGCAGGAACCTCCCCCCACTACTCTGCATGCTTTAGAAGTCCAAACTTCCAAAATAGAAGTGATAAACAGGGAATAATAACAAGCTTTATGCAATGCAGCTTTTTTCAACATCATGGAAAAACTCTCCCTGGTGATTGACATGTTGGGCATCTTTTATATCCTGTTTACGTCTCTCATTCATTTTTTAGGGTTTTTAATAAATTCCATGGAAAATTGAAATTTTCTGTTTGCCTCTTGGACAATATCATCCCATTTTCAAACAGCCTCTAGAAAATATGCCTTAAGAATAATCCATATTTCTCACTAGCGTCTTTTCCTTTCTGTAGAAGGAACCTCATGGAATAGTCCCTTTGGCTTTAAAGTGTTATGCATTTCTATTGTCCTATTGATCCTTCTAGGAAACAAAAGTCTGCTGGTACCTTTCTGACCATTTGTATGCTGAAAAAAAAATGAGAACAAAAATCCAATTGATTGCTATGTCACTTTGCTTTAGGTTTCCAGAATGCAGTGTTCATTACGGCTTAATCTAACTTTTGTTCATAAGCTGTGATTTCAGCATAGCTACCAAACGATTATTAAGTAAGTTAATGCAGCAAAAGCCTAAATGTCATACTGCAATGCAGACACTTCTCACAAAGCTTGCTTTCAAACACTGCATCTACAATGTACATTTTTTGATAGCCAGAGATGAATGTGTGCAGAGCATATCCCATGTCTGAGCCACGCGATAATGCAGTATTAAATCTACAGTTTATAGTTTATAGTTTTAGTATTTCAATTACGGAGATTTGTGGGCAGCAGTGTATTGCATTTACTGTCGTCTGAGCACTGCAGTTATGTGCTTCTGTATGTAATACCCAGACCTGCTTTGACCTACTTTCTTATCAATAAAATGAGTTTTATGAATGTAAAGAGAATCATGTTCTTAATTATTATTAATAAGAAAATGAAGTATCTCATTTGTGTCTCATTACCAATTATTATTGGTTTTATATATTTTTTTTATATGTATTCATATGTAGCACCATGAAAATAAATAAAGAACATACTACTGCTACTACTACTACTACTATTACTACTACTACTAGGGTGATCTCTTAAGGTGAGATCTTAGTGATTGCCTGTCCCTGACCTGATAAATATGAGCTGAGTGCATGCATAAAAGAGAGACACCGGATGCAAAGTCAGATGTATGTTCCTCCCTCGGCCAGAACTGGCACTGAACTGATTTTATTAGTACAAAGAAAACAGACAGGAAAAGTGCGTCGCACAATCTTGTGAGCAACCATGGTGTCAGTCTGTGATTGGTCCATGTTAGGCCTGCTCCATATTTAGTCTTTGGTGTGTCTACTTCACATTCCAAGGATTCCTTCCAGGGTATTGTTCCATGATGCAGAAGCCATCTTGTCACACCACAACTGAACTAGCTAATGTAAGGTTAATAATTGATTTCATTAGCCATTCTCTCCTTCACACTACTACTATAAATAATAATAATAATATGCATTTCAACTCTCTAGTTTTCAGAAATACTTCACATGCCCTAATTACTTTTTGGTTTCTTAGCCCAATGATAATCTTTCATTGATGGAACTGCTTTCTTTAACATAAAACCCATTAATACATCTAGATTTGAATTCCATAATCTAAAAATGTCCATCCCCACCCTCCAGTTGAGAAGAAATCTAATAATTTTGATGATATAATTGGAATAATAATCTGTACTATTAGGAGTTTGCGAACGCTGCACCTCTTGCCTAACGAGGATCTAGATATCATGTGAGAGCCACAACCTTCTTCATTTGAACACATTCTGTCTGTCTACGCAAGACTTTTTGTTTGATAAGGAAGCTGAGCACAATCAAGCTGATGACATTTAGGCTCTCATCAGAGTGGCTCTGTGATCACTCAGTGGGATGTCAAAACGAGAAAGCAAAATATGAGATCACTAGGGATGCCATGATCACTTGCAGTTTCTATGTGACCTTGTCCAAAATTTCTTATGTACAGTATATCACTTTCATACATGCAGAGAGCTTACGATAATAGCATCAATTCTTCTGACTGCATCAAAACTGGTCCCCTATGCATTCATCGATGATGTCTGACAGCTTCTCAGGCTATCCTATGCCATTACTTTATCAGCACTAGTGATGAGCAAGTATGCTCATTGCTCAGGTTTAACTGAGCATGCTTGGGTGTTCTCCGAGTATTTTGGGCGTGCTCGGAGATTTAGTTTGTGTCACCGCAGCTGCATAATTTATGGCTACTAGGCAGCCTGAAAACATGTGGGGATTGCCTGTTTGTTAGGAAATCCCCACATGTATTTAGACTGTCTAGCAATCGCAAATCATGCAGCTGCGGCGACAAAAACTAAATCTCCGGGCACACCCAAATACTTGGAAAACACCCGAGCATGCTCGGGAAAATCCGAGCAAGGAGCATACTCGCTCATCACTAATCAGCACCACAGGCCAATCTGAGAGTTCAGTAGTCTGAGAATCTCATATACAGAGGGAGACCTACAGTAGAATCAGGTACTTTAGCAATGCATTCCCTTGATTCAATGACTTTTTTTCAGAACCAGAGCTTTAGCACAGATATACAGTTTGTCATTAACATTATTAGTACTCTTTATTGTTTACTGTAAAAAGGCAATATTTTCCAAAATAATTAATTTTGTGCCAACAGTGTGCCATTAGAATAAATTTAATGGTATGTCCAAATGTATTCTACCAATAAGCAAGCACTCATTAAAAGAAAGAGATACATAATATATGACACGACCAAAATCTCCAGCTCAAGCTAAAAGATCTTTGGATGTTTTGTGTTTTTTGCTTTGCTGCAATTCAAACCAACGTTTCGAGATTTCTCTCATTAATGTTTCTTTTCTCAGTCGTGTACCCTTTTGTATTACTTTTGCTTAGCAATCTGGTCTGTGAACAAGGAACAGGAAATAAAACCAGTCTTTTTAAGAATCAGAGCCAAGATTTATAGGTTAATTAAAGTTATGAGAGCACTGACAAGGGAGGAACACGCGAGTCAAAGTTATACTTAATCATAGATTAGTGTGATTTAGTCACTTGTTTCAATCTGGACAAAAAGGCTAAACATCAATCCACGTCCTGGCATTTTGTTCAACTTTTTTCTTTCTTTCATGGCAAGTTTATGCTATTGTTTTTCAGTCTTGTGTCTTTCTGTATTAGATGATACAGATTCAAAAAATTTTCACTAAAGATTATATTTTCAGGTGATGTTTTACAAGATATACTTATTGGAAATCTGTTAGTAGGCTCAACCCTCCTAAGCCGTCTATGTGGGCATGTAGGTCATAGAAAGTTCAATAAAAGAATACCTTGATATTTGCTATCTGATATCTTATTCCAGAGAAATTCATGTTTTTCTAAAGAAGCAATGGAGCTGTGAAGATCTAAAGGCCAGATACAGATCTGCATGTGATTCTGCCCCAGAGCTTATTTTAAGTGAAAGGAGATGTTACTAGTGTGAAATATAATGACCGACAGCTATAATCACACTCAGCATAACTGATCTTTATTTCACTACAAATACATCTATGCCTGATTTCAACTAACACATCTCCAGCTTCCATCTCAAAGGCAGCCCCTGTGTGGGGGAAAGGAATAAAGTTGAGCTGACAACATGAGAGGAGAGCTACAACTGCAAATGTGTTTGTAATGTGACAAATTTCACCTCAGCTGTACTGTGTTAGTAGTAATCACACACAGCAACTCACAGTGCTAATATTTCACACTGGCAATATCCCCTTTAATTTAAAATGAGTTGTGGAGGCAGACTTTCAATGGGATCTCATAACTATTTATCTTAACAGCACATTTGTATGTTAAGAAAAAATGTGGATCTCTGGAAAAAGATATCAGATCGCAGCTATCAAGGTATTATCTTATTCAGCTTCCTATGATCTACATGTCCATATAGATGGCTTTGGGGGGGTTGATCCTACTGATAGATTCCCTTTAAATTCAGGGGTGATAATAATATTGACCACAACTGTAGCCACTTACTGAATGGTTATAACTACCATTAAGTGCGTCATTTCTTCTAAATTTGTATTTACGTGTACATTCTTATATAAATCTGATTAATAATGCAGACTGAACTCTGTAGATTAAGAATGCTTGGATTACCTGCAAGCTGCATTTGACTTTCTGTCTGCACAGTGCCAATCTTGCTATGAACTATGCCATCATAGTAAGGCAGCCTGGTCATTAGAGTGCAATAAATAATAGCATTAAAGGGGTATTACTATCACCAGCTGTAAGGAAAGGGAAGTCGCCATTTTGTATAGGGCCTATACCAGCCTCCATTTTGTCGGTTCACAGAGCCACAAACTGCTAACTACATAGGGTCTGTTAGCATATCCAGTACGACCGGTTTTGATGTCCACTATGAATCAAAAGGGCTTTAACATGCTAATTAGTTTAGGCCAGTGTCTGAATAAGATGGTCAGTCGTATGCTAAATAGCTCAAACTCAAGCCAGTATTTCCTGCTCCATATGAATTGCAGGCCAGTTAATATGCGTGCTTCAAAGCAAAGGGGAAGGGCCTAGCAGGTTTAAGAACTGTAGCCATGAACAGGCTGCTGGCATTCCATTTTCTCACAGCAACAAGAAGCACAAGGGACAGATTTGATTTGCCTTGCCAAATGGAGCAGCAGCACATGCTTTGGGGACTGTCCAGCAACTGAAGACTGTTACCTGGGGATGGCAGAGCTCCCGCCTCCCCATGACCATACTACCCGGTAATATTGATCTATAGCTTATACCTTTAAGCCTTGTACATTATCGTTGTATTTTCTCTCTGACTGCAAATCCATTGTAATTACGTTGTATAGCTTTACTGTATATTTCTGTAATTATCTAGTGCGCCCTTAAGGCAAATAAACCATAAAATTAATCTTGGGCTGATGCTTTTACTCTGATCACGAATCTTAGAATACCCAGTGGGTAACAGGACACCCTCCCCGGCAGCCATTTGCTCTAGGTGCAGTTCCCTTACTGACCTGAGAGACAAAGGGGGCGCCGGAGAGCTGTACCTGAGGAGTTACGTCCCATTGGTGACGTGGGAGGAAAGGGGATCGTCCTTCACATTTGGTAGCGGCGGTGGGATCAGAAGTTGTGATACCCAGGCTACCATGTGGCGGTCGGCTTAGTTCCTCACACCAGCATTTGCATAAAGTATGTCATACATTCCTGAAATGTGTAAGTCCTACCTTTGTAAACCTCACCTATTAGGTAAATTGGAGTCCTGTGGCCCATTTGCCAAATCTCCCCAACCGACCTTTCTATATAGTTCAATGAATAGCTGGCATTGTGTAAATGGTCCTTGTAAGTAAAGTCTATGGGAGTTATGGAAAGGCCTAAGTGCTTCCACCTTGGCAAAACTGAACATTATGTGGATATGTCATAAGCGCCTAAACTGAAAAGAAATTTTAAACTATGTATATATCCCTTTCATCAGTGGAAAGACGGTTGCAGTTTCATCTTTGTTAAATTTTGAATCACTTTTGTTACAGTATTTTGACTGATATGTAAAGCTTTACTGATTTTCTTGTAGCCTTCCCCTTTCTTTTGCAAAGAAATAATTTTCATTTTCAGGTCTTGCGTCATTTCTCTTCCATGTGGTGCCATTGTTGACATTAGGAAATGGGAAGGGGTTTTCTTTGTGAATTAACACCCATTTATAGTCAAGTGTCTGCGGAACACCTGTTTAATGAATATTTACTTACGTGTGGTTGAATTCTTGTGAATTAGAATCTTGTGGTCTAAACTTTAGCTTTGCTACTAACACTTTCATTGGGGTGTACTCATTTTTGCAACAAGGTCTTGAATTAATTTTTAGGAAAATTACTTTTTTTGGGTGTGCAAATGAAAAACTCTTGTTTGTAATCAATGGCCTACATTTGTGGGAGTATTTTTTAAAATGCTATCTCTTAGAATATGTTGATTCTGAAACAAAACTAAAGGTTTTCTGACAAATTTGTTTGGGTGTACTCATTTATGCTGGTCACTGTATGTATTGTAGAATTGCTTTGTAGGTTAATTTGTCCAGTTATTTACCTATAATATGTAACTTGCAATTCTTCCTTCTGATACTTGAAAAAAAAAATACAATTTAACGTGAAATGCAATAAATATATGAGACTGTCACACTGTGTTTGTGTTTTACCATAGAACTTCAGATGATCTGATTGTTCAACTCCCAGAGTTCAATGACAAGTCATCTGTGCTACACCTACAAGGACAGTTCAATGTATACCTGCAAGCTTCTTACTTATATCATTGCATGTCGCTGTGCTTGGTTGAAGTGTCTGTTGGTGCATAATATATGGGAGGTTTTCCCAGATGAGACCAATTTTTTCCAGTCGATCATAAAGTAATTTCTTGTTTTGATGCAGTAACAAGATGTTAGAATTCTGAGTGAAAATTGTAGTTTTTGTTATAAGACTTTTATTGGGATAAATTTATTTTTGAATTATCTTTTTCATGGTCATGAATTTGATAGGAAATGTACTTTTTTACGTTTGCAATCAAATCCCACATTTGTGGAAGTATTTTGTAGTACGGTATCCATTAGAAAATGTTGATAACTTTTTTTGTGATTGATCAAGTTCATCGAAGCATGCATGTTTATGATGGAATCAGCAGAGATCACTCTTGATAGTGTATAACAGTGTATTCAACTGTGAGCAGTATACAGTTATCTTAAAGGGCGTTTTCATTTTAGGCATTTATGATGCATTTTGCAAAGGTGGCAGAACTTTGGTCGTTTTCTAATGCCCATATGTTGTGAATAATCTGGAGGCGACTTCTGAGATGGAGCTCCCTCCGGTGGTTGCTGAGGGTAATGAACTAATTGCCGAATGGCCTTCAGCTGGCTCTGAATGGTCTGATATAAGTGACCTGAACTCCTTTCAGTCTTGCCGGTAATCAATTGTTCTTCTGGTCTTGCTTGGAGCTCAGCTTGCATTCCTGCTCTCATTCAGATAAGTGATTTGCTGTTTTTTTTCCTCTGGTTGGATTTTCTTTGCTGGTTTGCTGCTTGCAGTGGACTTCAGCCTGGTCCCCTTTTGGGGTCTGGCGCTGCAATTGTGCTCATTTTGTATTTGCACTTTTGCTCTGTTTCTTTGTCACTTTTTGTTTGCTGAATTGCTGTGTGTTACACCAGAGATCTGATTTAGGTAGTAGAGATTGTGTGATCTCAGGTTTTTTGTTAATCAGAAGTGTTGGTATTTTTGTCAGGGTTTTTTTGGTTGCAGTCAGAATTCTTTCCTATACTTTTCTATCTAGACAGATTGGGCCCCAGCGTTTGCTCATTCTATTTTCTGTCTGTGTCCGTATTTTGTTCTTGTCTAACCGCCATTACATGTTTGGGGGCTTCCTATTTCTTTGGGGGTTCTGCTACGGGGCAGATAGCTTTCACCTTTCTGCCTTTAGGTGTAGTTATCTCTCCGGCTGTGATGAGGCGTCTAGGATCACCGTAGGTATGCTCCACGGCGGTTAGTTTAGGGTACTGCAATCCAATAGTTTCCAGCCTCTCTGGTGTATTACTACTTTTGCTATTTTTGCAATTTCTTCTCAGCTACTGAAACATAACACCCATATACTTCAACGACAAAGGACCACGCACACGATGCCACTTTTTTGAGCATTTCAACCATGCTGTGATGGCCTGATGAAGGAACCAGTTCGATGCTGAAATGCGTCGCTTCAGTACAGTGACTATATTTTTACCTATGAGCCGCCATCATTTCCAATAGCACCCAGTGATTCCTTGTTTTACTGCACGATGTTCTCGAGTAATCAGGGGACAACTAAAAGACTTCCATTTATTTCATATGAATTAGATTTTAGTTAAATTTGTTGGAGAATTTTCCTAAAAGTAATTTCAATATCTATACAGTACATTTTGCCAGTTAGTTTCTTCGTTCTTTGATACTTTTTTATTCTAGTATATTATACCCAATCTGCATCTTATTGTAAGGTTTACCAGAATGCAAACTAGTAAAACATGTTTTATAAATTTTGAAGGAAAAATGTATTTAGACAATGTACAACCCTGTATCTAATAATTGTCTTAGAGAGTACTGGTGATGAAAACTCCACAACGTTCCCTCTAATTAACACATAGAGGCACACAGTACACTCTTCTGCTTACCTTCATCTCTTACATTGATTAGTGTTGGCTAGCTTCCCAGCAGTATTATAAAGATGCAGAATCTTTCAACTTTTCTGTCACTATGTTCTGAATAGTCTTTGTATAGAACGTTTACGTCTCCTGGGCTTCTACCGATGAGAGCCCCAAATTATTGAACTGTGGTCAGTGATAGATTCATTTTCTTTTATCGCAAAAATAGCTTACTTTAGAAAAGGAAATAACAAAGACAAGAACATATTTAGCAAAGACTGGAAGCTGGAAGAGAAAACAGTGTTTTATTGACTTATTTGTTGTTGTCTTCTCTGCCAAGAAAAACACTTGCCAATTCCTCTTTAATAGCAAGAAATAATGCAGCTACTACTGCGGCTTTACCGAACTTAAGCCTTAAGGGGGTATTCCGCCATTTGGGAATTAAACTTACAAGATTTTTGTTGGGTCATTTACTATAGAGCAACTGTCACGACTCTGTTGTAAGGGGGCCCAAAACAGGGGCTCCTTCCCTGTCCTTGACGTTAGGTGAGCCCTAGTTCAATATGTTCCCCGGATTACTTCTGATGGTGAAGATGTACCTTGCCTTAGCTCCTTAATCCACCCTCAGTCTGTACCCTTACCTCACCCAGGGAAGAGGGGGGTAGTAGTGTACCGTTATACACCGACCAAAAAGACTAAAAAAGACTAAAAAGGTAATACAATCAGGGATAAAGGAAAGTACCAATTATGCAGTAATACACAAACAACAGAGCTGAACACCGGGGAGTAGAGGATAGGGTAAAACCAAAGTAGAAGGTGGGAAATTAGCACACAATCAAAACCTAGCAACAGTCTCAGATAAATCCACCAAAGGCCTTCTCAAACAAGAACAACAAACCACCATCTCCTAACCATGCAGGATGAAGCTAGCTCTGGCCATGAGTGCTTGCCAGGGCCCAGAATATATAGACAAGGGGAGTGGCCAACAGTGAACAGCTGAGAGCCTTAATGCAGAAAAGCTTCCAAGAGCTCTTAACTGAGCAGATTAACCCCTGCAGTGTGAAAAGAAACCCACACCATTTAATATAAAGGTGAAGTGATTTTAAACAGTGCAGGAGTAGGAGAAATCAGATGCTGCGGTCTTCTGGCTCCTCTCCATCTTGGTAAACCCATGACAGCAACACTATTACTAAATCCTAAACTTGCATAATTTTTAGCAACACTGTTGCTTTATATGTGCAAAATTTGATGCTCCAAGAGTGGGTTTGTCTTTATCAGCAACCATTGTACACAGTGGACTACAGTTTCTATAATTCATTGCTGACATCTACTCCAAGTTGTTTTCTTTCCTGTGCATCACTACCGAGCAGGGAAAGTTTCTACCTTCCCATGCATTTCACATTCTGCTTCCTCATTACTGAACTTAATTTCCAGTTTTATGTTTTTAATTTTATAATTCTTAGTGCTAGAATTGAGCATGCTTGAGTAAAAGGAAGTTTAGGTCATAATCCTAGGCAATAGATAAGATGCGCACTCAGCAAATATGGGGGTGCTGACCAGACTGGAAATTTCCAAATGATCAAGTTGAAAATGATCAGCCGCACTCACAGAGATTTCCAAATAATGTTTTTCATATTTTCCTGACATAGTCATTCACCACAGGTAACGTTTCGACACACCCTGGGTCTTTTGCAAACATTGCTATATTCAGTCGTGTCACATATGGGGTAACTGTGTACTGAGCGCTTATCAAGGCAGCGATATATCATCACAGACTGTGCAAGTTGCACTTTGCGCCTGATTCTCCTTGTTTCCTCCTTTATGTCCTTCTTG
Organism: Oophaga pumilio; assembly: GCA_009801035.1. Taxonomy (NCBI): domain Eukaryota; kingdom Metazoa; phylum Chordata; class Amphibia; order Anura; family Dendrobatidae; genus Oophaga; species Oophaga pumilio. The sequence goes on from VIAB01000122.1 coordinate 288,338, forward strand.
GGACACCACACTGCTTTGATAAGCGCTCTTTACGCAGCTAGCCAACATGATTGACACAACTGGACATAGCAATGTTTGAAAAATACCCCGGCTGATATCTAACTAGTCAGTTCATTAAAAGGGTTAGGCTAGTTGACTGCAGACTTGTGACCCTCACATCATGCACACTGCGCGCTTTGAACATCCTCTGGGACAGGAGCAGCAGGTGTTTGACATCAAGTATGTGATTTGCATACATGTGGTCACGTGCAGACTAGATGTGCATGGTCTCCCTCATTACAGGTGTATTGAGCAAAGCCGGAGACGTCTAGTCAGAATGTAGTCGAAATTATGCAAATCACATTTTTGTGATAATAGGACTGTCCGCTTCTGGTGCCAGAGCATCTTCACAGCATGCCATGCACGTGATGTGAGGATTCACAAGTGCAGTCACGTAGAGTGACTACAGACTTGTAGCCCAAGGCTGGACAACCCCTAGAATGATGGCAAATAGGCGGTGGTTCCCAAGATCTGTTTATCAACAATGTTCACCCACATCATTCCATACAGGACAGTTTATGTACATATCATCATATATATTAGTCCTTAATGAAAAGATGGAATGGTAGGAAACAGTTGTGTTTCCAGCAATTACAGAAGAATAGAATGCCTTTCCCAGTTTGAATATGAAATTGCAATCTAGACCTCACCAGTCACCCAAAGGAATGACAATCTTGACTTCCTTACCCAATACCACTACCTGATTCCACTAATTCTCTTGTAGCTACTTGGATAGAAATGGTTGCAGCAAAATTCAAATACGTAAAAAATCACTCCCATCAAAGATTTATTCCTCTTAATATATTGCAATCATCATGTTATATAGCACTGTGTACTTACAATTTGCCTTTCTACCCAATTAATTCTTCTCTGTTCCATTAGGTCTATGACATCACGTGATCAAAAATAGGCTAGCTGAATCCTTCTAAGCTCTATGTAGAAACAGGAAGTCTATTTTCCCTGCATGAGTTATCATTAGAACTACAATTGTACTCACTTCATAGTCCCAGGTAGACCATCTCCACCCCGCTTCACCTTCTGACCCAGCAGCTCCACTCCTCCCACCTGCCTGAGACTTTTCAGTGATGTAGAATTGTAGTTCTCATGATGACTCATGCAGAACTACATAGAGCTTAAAAGGATACATCTAGTTTGTTTAGAATCACGTGATGGCATAGACCTAATAGAAAAGAGGAGAATTAGCTGGGTAGAAGGGCAAAGTGAGCAATTGTAAGTACACAGGGACTTATAATATGATAACTACAATATAGTAAAGGATAATAAAAATTTGATGGGAGGAGGAAATGGAAAACCTAATGGTAAACGTGGAAGAAATGTTAGGGTATGTAGACTTCGTCCATATAACGTTCTTGTTTTATAAAATAAAAATGTTGTTTATGGCCTTATATATTACAGTATTTCGATAATCAGCATGTACTTCTAACATAAGGTTCATGTACTTTGTACAAGTGTTGCCAATTATTTTTTAAATCATTTTCTTAATTACTCCGCTTTTTGTTTTACTGTTCTTATTAATCTGTAGAAGCGATACCTTCTGTAATCTTTGCAAAATCTGGCAGTTGAATTTCCAAGCTATTCTCCTTATGCCATAGTGAATGCTATTTATTTCTTTCCAGGCATGGAAACTCAATAGTCTCTTTGTTCACACTTCCCCACACATGCCGATACAAAATAATAAGCAAAAGTGTAATTATTTGGAACTTTAAAGGATGACCTGACTATTATATCTGTTTGTTGAGCTATTATCCTATTTAAGCCCAATAAAGAATCCATATCTGTGCGGCTGATGAGATATACATTCATCTTCCTCCCAATCCAACGCGGGTTTCCAATAAATAGCTCACACTGCGCACTGCAGCTGGAATTGTTTTTCTATAAATGCTGAACTGCTTCAGTGACTTATTTTAATTATAAAGGATTCTGTTTCTTACTTTGGTGTTTTTGCAATAGCCGTGCTGCTTGAATGGCTCGTATAATCCATAATTTAGCCATCATTACATCCTTGAATAGTTTTTATTCCATGTACACTCATGCAGATCTTAGCAGTTTAATGTTTTAGTCTTACAATACTGGGAGTCTTGTTACAATATGCATACCGGTTACCGAAGAGACTTGTTCATAGGCGATGCCAAAGAGATCCAAGCAAGAAATAGATCATATCTATTTATAGTCCGGGTGATTTATGGCATACACAGCTTGTGACTTTATAATGTTCAGGTTTATAGGAGGAATTATTAGGAGTTTCTACATCAACTCGTTATCAGAGGCCTAAATTGACTCTTGAAGCATAATGTACAAACCATTCCCTTAAAGGGAATTTGTCGCAATATACAGTACAGACCAAAAGTTTGGACACACCTTCTC
>VIAB01000122.1:330784-356991 GCA_009801035.1 Oophaga pumilio
ACATAACATGGATAAGCGACCTAACTTCTGTCAGGGACTGTATACAAATAATAATGTGTCCTGTATCAAATGTATATTAATAATATCCCCCTAAATGGATTGGTTGTAGCATTTGGGTCTGTGCATATAGGTTAATCATGTGCAGAGGCTTTTGTTCAGTTATTTTAGCAATAGCGGCACTCGTTATTGAGGATATAATCTATTTAGTTCTATTGGGAGAAGACATTTTGGAAGCATCTATCCACTGAAGAACACCACATTGTCTGCTAACAAGCTTCTGAATAACTTTAAGGATCAATTCCTTCATAATTGAAATACAGAAATACAGCAGTGACAGTGTTCTTTTCTATCTTTCAGATGGATGATTACTTATTTTAAAGAAACCTGTCATCAGACTATGCTACTCCATGTATGGAAGTTTAGTATCACCACATGTCAGCTGTCTTATTAGACAAAAGGGCACAAAAAATGTGCTGTTTGGCTAGACAGTTTGTGCGGTTTCTCCAAGAGGAGGACACTTTCCCTGCCTTTACCTGTCTAGGGATGTGATTAGTGATGAGTGAGTATACTCGTTGCTCGGGTTTTCCCAGCATGCTTGGGTGTCCGAGTATTTTGATGTGCTCGGAGATTTAGTTTCTGTTGATGCAGCTGCATGATTTGCGACTGCTAGACAGGCTGAATACATGTAGGTATTCCCTAACAAACAGGCAATCCCCACATGTATTCAGGCTGTCTAGCAGCCGCAGATCATGCAGCTGCATCAACAGAAACTAAATCTCCAAGCACGCCCAAATACTCGGAGGACACCCGAGCATGCTCGGGAAAACCCGAGCAACGAGTATACTCACTCATCACTAGATATGATAAATGATTTGCTGTAGGAAGCAAGACTCCTAATCTGTGGCCCTGAGTCACTAAAATGATTATATTCACAATGTTTGTGATTGATGCCATTTTAACCCCAGAATTGGCAGACTTGGGACGGCGCGGGGTGGAAATAGGATATGACATCACAGCTTATCTAATTCATGATGAGCTGTAGTATACCTTACATCAAAATCTTATTCCAGTCCCTGACTGGAGTAAGATTTGTGGCAAGGTGCACCCAGACATATGTCACTTTTCAGACTCGCCTGTTTCATTAAGAGGTATGTGCCTCTTAAATAAGCACTGCCATTGAAATATATATTTTCTTAATATATTGCAATCATCCTATTATATAACACTGTTACTTACAATTGCTCATTTTGCCTTTCTACCCAGTTAATTATTCTCTTTTCCATTAGGTCTATCACATCAAGTGATTGAAAACTGACTAGCTGAATTCTTCTAAGGTTTCTGTAGAAGCAGGAACTCTCATCTCCCTGCATGAATCATCACTGCAAACGTCCTTGGCAGGGAAGGAGCAGAGTAACTGGGTCAGGAGTACAACAGTTGGATGACTTATGCAGGAAAAGAGACCTCTTGTATCTGCATAGAACATAGAAAAGAGAAGAATTAACTGGGTAAAAGGGAAAAATGAGCAATTATAAGTACACAGTGCTATGTAATATGATAATTGCAATATAGTAAGAGGATAGAAGCTTTGATAGGTGTGCATGTATAATGAATTGGGGGCGTCTGACTCCATCACGCCACCTCAAGACGGGAATTGTTCATGCCTGCCATATGTATTTAGTGTGCTGTTGATCTCTCCCATTATCCAAATTACTAAATAATTGTTGTGCCTATTTTGCAGACCTGTACCCACCTATCACATGCTGTCTTTACAATAGGTAGTGTAGATTGATGACAGATGTACTTTAAACCCTTGCCTCAATATTGGAAGGGAATAACATGAAAGCATGAATTCTCTTTAATTCATGATGATACTATTGGAATCGGTCACACTAGCAATAGAAATTAAGCAAAATATCCTTAATTTTCCCCCATCGCTCAAAGGAAAGATGCAGGCCATTGCTAATGGTGGTCTATGATCTCATGTGAAACACATAATATTGATCCCCTGCTGATAAACTGGCATGGAAACCGCAAAGAATTTGAAGTTCTCCCTAGTGGGCACCTCTGTCGGTAGCAATATGCGAGGATAAGGATTGCTGTTTAGGTCGGTTAAGAACAACGTCACTCCAAACTGGAATATATTTTGCCAATAATAGATGAGATGGGATTTGATCACTGCGGCAGAAAGTCACACAATGCAGCAGGTCAAAAGAAATGTATAATTCCTGAAGGAAAGCCTTAATCTTTCATTTTAATAGAAGGAACCTTTGCAGAATAATAGGCTTTTCAGGATGAACAGCACATTCTTCATATTGGACTAGGAAATACATTAATACACATGGATAGTACTTGAAGTCAGAAATCTGGTCCTGGAAATTAAGCAAAAAGGAAAAAATGTAAATATATTTTCAGACAAATATGGTTAACTATGCCAGAAAATAAAGAAAACAGTATAAATTGGTTGTGGGCAAGTTGCTGATTCCCTCCTCTAATGTCAGCTCATTAGTAATACAGCTTTGGGCCGGGAAACTGATTTCTTTGAGACAGACTGGTTTCTAGCCGTTGTAAATGGCACTGTCAGGCAGTAGTTCTGTAGCAACCAGTCTTTAGGTCTTAACTGGTAATTGATTTACTGAGCCCAGTAGCTTCCACCTAAGGATTTGTGCAATGACTCCTTTTTCGGCAGACAAAAACATCCATTTTTCAAGTGGATTACTCTTCAGGAAACTCTCCTGTTCTCTAACATTTTTTAAACCTTTATCATCTTTTGTTAGGGCTTTTTGGTAGTTTCCTGAGCTTTGTCATTTTTGATCTAATGCTTTTTTGAGCATTTCCCTTTTAATTTTTGGTGTCTTTTGTACTGGCATTTTCCAAAAAAAAATTTAAAACTTCATTTGTCTCAAGCACAATAGCTGACAAAACATTAACAAAGATGTCCAAGAATCTTAAAGATGTCTTTTAAGCCTTCCAGTTGACGTAAATATGGAGCGTCTTCTAAGCGAAAGGTGCCAAAAGATTGGTCATGTCAGGACACTTTGGAAACCTGAAGCATTTAAAAGACACTCAAAAGCCTGAACATATGAACAGTATGTCTTATTACATAGAAATGTACATGTTCATTCTTTTGTGCAGTTTGATAGCACTTTTTTAGGTGGGTTTCAGCGTAGATTCACTCCAAACCCACCTGAAAAAGAGGTATGTACATACCTAAGTGCACCCTAAGAACTTTGGCTTCAGTAGTATTTGCTTGCAGGTACATCAAGGGACTTCTGAAGCCAGCGTTTTGCTGACGTAACAACTGTACACAACCGGTGACCACAGTATTGGAGCTATCTCACCACAAGTGGATCTATTGTGGAAATATAATGATATTTGTAACCATTATGTGGTTTTAGGCAACTTTCTTACAGTACGAGACAACCTCTTTAACTTTGGTAAAACTGTGCAATGTACATATTTGGCAGAGGGTTTAGTGGTAAATTGCGTCTTACGTCTTCTCTGTAGACCTCTGAAAGAGCAAATGGGCTTAGTGGTATTCTATCTATACTTTTATCATCCACTTGATTGTCTAAAGTTTATGAATAAACTAATAACCTTAGATGTTTATTTGGTATTAAAGGTCCTAGCCTTAAAAAGGTTTTAGACAGTGACGGAATAGTTGTTGACGGTGATACTTTATCTTGTTTGACCAAACGGTTGGCATTTCTACTTGCTGAATCTTTCTTGAGATGTTCTTTTATCCTTTCCCAGTCTTCTGAACTAGTGGTGAATAATTAATTACAGTTTCATCTTTTCTTGCCTGTGTTTGCACTGCTATTTTGGTCCAGGATTTGAAAGGCTATGCTGTATTCATAACTAATATATGGGATAACAGATTTTAAAGGTTTTCATGAGTTACTCAGCTATTAGAAAGTGTCTTTATCTCTGACTATTTAAGATGTTGTAACTCAGTTCTCAATGTTTAATATAAACCAGACAAAAAGGATACTGATCTTCCTCTTCGACCTCATCAGACAAGAATACTTTCTTATGTTTTTTTCCGCTTCTCTAGCAGCAAATTACGCCAGTTTCTACCCGTCTCTCTGCAAAGTTCTTTTGCTTTAGTGACTCTGACAGTGCAGTATTTCATATTGTATGACTTCAGCTTAATTACTAACCATAATTTATGAGTGCAATATATTAGAGTTCTATTACTTCATACCAGCTAGCGAGTGACATGTCCCAGCGCTTTCCCATGAGAGACATTTGCAAGCCATTTATCATGAATAGGCACAAAAATAGAATTATCGAGATGCCTCATTTGTGGTTTGTTAAATTGGGAAAGGTTTGGGAATTTGAATTGCAGGATATCATATTGCATAACTGTACATCTGATTCATTTTATTTAATGGATCGAATCCAGTAGGTCCCAATTATCCCTCTTTCCAAATTTAACCTTAACATCCCTTCTCTTGCCAAATGTTCTTAATTTATACTTATGACTACAGTAAATCTTCCACCAGCCTACAAAAAGAGTTTGCTCTTGAGATAATCTGCAGGCAAATGGCATTTCTATTATGCTGGTTTACTGAATGCACAGCTACAGGTAGAAAATGAAGTTGTATTCTCCCTGAAGCCGCTCATTTCCAGTCATCGAGATGGTGCATGGAGAAGTTAGAGTCACCACTCACTGCACTGATCATTCCTTCATTTCTCCCCCTGCACATTGATTCACAGATCTTTCCTAACACACATACTACACACATACGCTACAGAGTCAGCTGTCAATCAAAGTGCCAAGAGAATGATTACAGCCGCACTCACTGTCTTGTGATTGATGGCTGTTATAGCCCCTTGTGCTCCCTCTACTCATGGAAACAAGTGGGTGCAGGAATAGTAAAACTTCAATATTTTCATGTAGCAGCGCTTCCAGTAAAGCAGGCCAGATTTAAATGTTATTTAACCTGAAGATTGCTACTATATCTGCAGGAAAATAACATATTTGTGAGTGGTATATTTCCTTAAAAGAGTTAGTGCAACATTTTACATATCCATTGCTCACTTTTTTTAACCACTGCTGGAATGCAAGTCCATAGACTTTCAAAGTTCAGGCAGTCCACTCTTTTAATCCTTGGATTGTGAAGCTGTGAAGATGGGAAGTTGGTTGATTGACATGCCAGACTTCCCAGAGAGAAGATAAAAATGATTTATTACAATGTTTACCTTCTCAATCTCTGTATACACAGCACTGAGCTAGTGCTTGTATATAAATAAAAGGGAGCACTTACCCTGCTTCCCTTTCTGGGCCCAATGAACATGTGATGACTGGAGTAAGGGAGGGAACAGGAGCTTTTGGGTCCTAGGAAACCCAGTCAGCTTTTCTACGCAGCCAGAAGGCTGAAATTTCTCTGTACCTGTGGAAAATATATCAGCCCCAACTACAGGGGAAAATAAACAAAAAATAATACGATACGATACGATACGATACACTTTATTGATCCCGGGGGGAAATTACAATATATTGATATGTTTTATTATGCCCCAATCCATGCCCAAAATGAGCTCTTTTAAGACCTTATGGGGACAGAGATCATAAAACAAATGAAAAAAAATATGAAAAAAATAAAATAAACATACATTTAAAAAGAGTCTTCAAGTCTACATCACTGTTTTTAGTCCCACTCCAGTGAAAAAAATATGTTAAATATATAAAAATAATTTCTACAGAAAGGGGAGTAAAATGTAAAATTTCTAGTGATCCTTTGTGATTGCAGGTGAAATACAAACAAAAAAAAATAAAAAATAGACAAGTAGTTGTCTATCTTTCTTTACATTTTCCTTTGATATCAGCAAAAAAAAAAAAAAATGATGCAAACAATTAAGCCCCATGTGCTTTAAAAAAATATCCAAAAATTATTTGAGTATTCAAATGAGAAAAAAATTATAGAGCAGTTAAAATAACAAATAAGATGAAATGCAAAAGCATACCTGGTCAAGAAAGAGAAAAAATAACCCTGTCATGAACTGGTTAAGAACCCATGATAAAGTGCCATCCTACATAGTGCTTCCTAAATGATCATAAAGTTAGTAATGGCTTATTTGATTGAGAAAGGATCACAATCATCAGAATTCCATATCATTAGGCCATCAGGTTATATTACTATGTTTTACTGTAGTTCTAGCATATTGTATTATTCTATATATAAAGCTAATAAATTCAACATATGGTGGTGTATCAAAAAAGGAACTGTGCCCTTTGTGACTGATCATAGCTGGCGTGGTTTCTCTGGGGCTTGTCAATCATATCCAATTCAACACATTTAAAAGGCTGCTAGAAGGAAGCCAGTGGGGACGTGATGTGTGACTGCCTCCAACTATGTGTAGATGGCAGTGCACAGAACACTTTAAGAAGAGCCCTGGAGAAGCATGAGAGCTGATTTTTACTTACATACTCCATATAAAAGTCTACTTAGTCATTTGCTTTTCGGAAAAAATAGCAAGTTCACATGCTTTACCATTATGGCTGAAAATATGTCTTCTATGAAGGCATTATTCTATACTCCTTTTTGTAATAGCAAACGGAACATCACAGGACATTGCTATAGGGGTAGAAGTGACACAGGGGTCCTAGAAGCTACTTGAGCCCAAAGGCCCCTTTTACAGTACATATAAAAAGAAACTAAAATTATCAATGATACAGATGGATGTGGTTATATATTTTGGACTAGACTTCAGGATCTTTAAAGGGATGGTCTGAAGTCTAAAGTAATTGTCTTCCTATATACTTGAAATAAAAAATTTCTAACATTCTCTAACTACACTGTTTTTCTTTTTTCTCAGATCCTTTTTGATGACTCTTCGTTTGAGAATCCCAGTGCATGCTGTGACACTCATACAAAGTGTCATCAAAGGGCATAGGCTGTGGTCACTGTCTATGTGAAATGAAGCACCATCAGTGATGCAATGTGCACAATGACAGTGCGCTCTCTATTGTTGACTCAAATCAGCAGTAATGAGCCAACAAAAGAGCATGTTATCAGAATATGTAGCAAAAGAGACTTATGACTTCACTTGTGGGGGCAATGGTGATCCTCACACAATGGGTATTCTGACAATGTGCTCTGTTGCCAGCTTGTTACTACTGATCTGAGCTGGCAAAAGAAAGCGTGCTGTTATTGTGCATATCGCACAGTGCACATTGTGCAGGCACTAGCCCAGTCCCTGAAATGAAGGTCACTGATGACGGTTTGTTTCAGGGACAGAAGACTCAAGCAATGGCTGCAGCCTCTGCCTCCTGATGACGCTTCATTTGAGTATTGCAGCATACAAAAATAAAGTGAATAAAAAAAGAAAATCACTTAGTGTAGCTGGGGAAGGATAGGACATTTTTATTTCAACTATATTAGAATTTAGGTTAGATTATGGCAATAAACAGATAAGGATTTAGGATGAAAATGTATTGGGATTTAGTACCACCTCTTTAAATTACTCCTCTGGCAATTCGATATGATAACTTACGCTAATTGATGGATTATTGTATATTTTACATATTTATATAGCATAGGTATTGTTTTCTGTCAAAGGAATTATATTGAACAAGGTTTCAATGAAGAATTTTACCTGTTGAATCCTATTGTTTCCTTTTAAAATAAGATTCAGAAGCATCAGGAAACCTTTAATTCATATTATTGGCTGACCTAATGGCTACTTTATGTTACACATTCCCAGATTTACATGAAAAAGAGATCAGCATATAACTAGTTAAGAATCTGATAAAAAAAAGTTATACCTATTATAAGCCGCAGAGCTGAGATTTGGGTCAGTAGGATTAGGAGCACACAGACACATAAATGGTGACTGTACTTTCAGACAAGTAGATCACAGTTTCATTCTGTAAATCACTTGAAAATTACCCCCAAAGTACACTCAACAGCAAGGGTGGACATATGGTTGCAGGCCAAAAGGTAATGGGGGACACTTACACCTCCAAAGTAGCACATAAGAGGATGCATTATGTTCAACTCTGGGTCTCTTATGACAGAATTAATGCCATTAAAGCAAAACCCAAAACCCCAAGGCGAAATTGCATTGTTTTTCATCATTTCATCCCATTTGCAATTTTATTTTTCCTATTTTACAATACGTTGTTCAGTAAAATTAAATAGTGTCATTTCAAACTACACACGATCCTGCAAAAAAAAAAAAAAATAAGCATCTCTACATAGAGGGAAAAATACAAAAATAAAAAAAATTTATGCTGTTTTGAGAAAAAAAAGAACGAAAAAATGAAAAATTGCCCGGTCTATAAGGGGTTAACATGCCCAATGACTTAGTCAATTAAAAAAAGTTACCAAAAATTGTTAACAAAATGGGTCTAACCGAAACACTTGATGTACTCAATGAGCCGTATTTTTTTCTTTTGACACATTTCCTTTAAAAGGAAAATGTCAGTGACTGTTATGTGTCAGCAGATCTAATATTGCAGTAAACCGTAATGACTGCAATTGATTTGTTGCTGACCTTTGAAACTACTACAAGGTTCTTGAAGAATTGCCCTTATCTCCTCGGTATTTTGTAAAGCCCAACAAGTCGACTGCTACAAACTATGTAACGAGTCTTCTCACTATTCCAGGAGCATTAGACACTTGGAATTGACTGCCAGCTGACAGCTGTCCTATCAGCTCCTGTTTAAAGCCACCCACATTTTTTAAAATAATTAGCTGAACTGTATCGCAGGCTGGGATTCTCTGACATTTTGTACCATTAGATTGTTATAATTTTACGCCGACAGATAAATAGCACATAACAGTAATACTAAATGTAAAACTATTCCACAGCTATATAATTGTAGGAAAATATTTTTGGTACCGATTATTAGCTTGTCGGGATCTGATTACATACTTCTGCACAAAAAAATAAAATCCCGGGTTATACACTATCGCAACTAAGTTTCATTGAAAAATTCAAGCACATACAAACAAAGTGAACGATGCAAATATTGTCCTGGGTCAAATCTAAAGCAAGTGCTTTAAGGTATAAGAGATAATTATTGATGATCAAATAAATTAGAATGGAATTCATTTTGCAGAAGTGAAAGTAAAAAAAATTAACATTTTGGCAGACATTTTTCTGAAACGTTAAAAAAAATCCTTATTCTCACCTCTCTGATCCATCTGCATCACTCGGCTGGCCCTCGCCGCCTCTTTATATTACCGAAGCTCAGGCTGAAATCCCGGGTTTCTCACACTGGGGTGGGACTTTGATGAGGCCTGGGAGGATTTTGCTACCTAGTGTTCGTAGGAAGATCGTAATGACGGGCATGGGGGTCCATTAGAAGACCCCTGGCTATCATCACAATCTATTGGCGCCCCATGATCATGTCAATAGTGCACCGATTTGAGTGTGAAACAATGCATGCCCCTGTCGGTGCATATTATATGTGCCGTCAAGTGCGGGGAAAGATGCAAACTTGGCTTCGAGCCCGCATCAAAGGCAGAGACAAGACATATGGCGTACATTTACGTCACATGTTGTGACAGGATTAACAAAAAAAAAATAAAAAAAATGTTGCTGGCGTAAAATACACATATGGTCAATGGTATTAACTATTTTGTGCAATGTGACTATCTGTTTTAAGAGTAAAAAATATCAAAGTTTGAATATTAATATCAGATTGGTGGGGATAGAAGAGCAGGTCACCAATGAAATATCTCCATTGTAAAAGTTCAGCTTACACGTATAAAATCAATATAAGAGAGCACCTAAAAAAACAAAATCTAGGCCAACAAATTTTAAGCACTGTGCCATTACAATTGCTCATTTTGCCTTTCTACTCAGTTAACTTTTCTTTTTTCTCTGCTCTGTGTAGAAACAGGAAGTCTCTTGTCCTTACATTTATTATTTCCCTCTTCAACTCCTGACTGAGCTGCTCCCTCCTTCCTCTTGCCAGGGACTTTTGCAGTGACTTATGACTCATACAAGGAAAATTGACCTCCTGTTTCTACATAGAGCTTAGAAGGATTCAGATAGTCAGGTTTTAGTCACATGATATAATAGACCTATTGAAAAAGAGAAGAATTAGCTGGGTAGAAAGGTAAAAGAGCAATTGTAAATACACAGTGTTATGTAGTATGATGAATGCAATATATTAAGAGGATGCAAATTTTGATGGGAGGAGGAGAAGTGCTTCTTTAATCAGGCTCGCTTTCAAGCACTTTGTTGAGGTTTTGGTTAGAGTTTTCAATAAACTGTTTTCCAGTGGGAACCCTGACAGCACCCCGACAGAATCATTCACTTTAATGAAGCAGATGGGGTCACTGTGGACATTGTCCTCCATCCTGGCAGTGTATGTCATTTTTAGACATGCACAAAACCATATCGAACCAAGATGAATACTACCAGAATAGAGGCCATGAAGTGTTTACAGTGACTGTGAGGGATCTCACAGGGGAAGGGGTTGTCAACTTCGCTCAAATCAGGGGAGGGGAGAGAATGACCTAGCAGGGGTCGACTCCCTGGCGCCACCATTTGCCTCTGGTCAGTCAGGGAACTGCAACGAAGGCAAATAGTCGCCGGAAAGGCTTCCCATATAGGTATGAGTTAGTGAGGCGCTCCCAGTGAGGGGGGGAATATATCACCAGTCTAGGCTGGGGATAGATATATATATAAACCTCCCGGCCATCACTGCTAGAGTTTCTGACTAAAACAGTACGGTATTCTGCCACCTGTTCCTCGTTTGACATAAGCCCCGTCCGACAACAGGTCTATATCGGATCAGAAACCAACCCAGGTAGTGTATAATTGATCAACCGAGCATTCAGACGTGGGGATTCATGGATCGAGATAAAAGAGCAAACGAAGATTAATTTTATATTTAATCGCTGTAAGGTCGCACTAGAAATATACAAGCATATATTTACTGAACAATATACAAGTATGCAGTCAGGAGTGTAGTACAAAGAATAGGGTATAGATAGATTGCAATTACTGTGTTTTGTAGCATGTGACCACAGGGAGGCGCTGATGGATCACAGGTCCAAATCTTAGTTACAGGCTTTCCTGGCTGCGTCAGCTAACGCATCCTCCAGCCATGAAAAAAGTGAGCTCCAAATGAGGAGCTGACACTTATCTCCTTGACTGCGCCTCCCACACTGAGACCACCCCTGAGCTTACGCAACCTCTCTCCTCCCATCTCTCACAGTATGATTTTCAGTCTAGAACCATGGATGGCCTATAACTTTCCGCCTGAAGCTCTGAATGGAATGGCAGCAGCGCCACTGGATTTGGCTGGATTTTATCTGCGCATAGAGACTAAATATGCCCACCGTAATTCCTATTAACTATGCTTTAAAACTCCATAATCCAGAGTGCTACAGGTGGCTAAATAATATGGGCGTGTGGGGGTAGGAACGTCGATTCCGATAATGTGCTCGGCTAGTCTCTGAGATATTGCTTTCTGTTATTATAGGTCATTTTCCAGATTCAATCCCTCATAGCCTGCTGTTATTTTTTGCACTACGGGGGTATATCCATGTGCTTCAAGTCAGACAAAAGTTTGCCTGTAGCTTGCAGGGGACTTCACACCTTTGTGTTATGAGCTTCAAAGAGCTTTTTAATTAAAGCAACACATTGCATGGCTTTTTATGGTCTTGGGGGATGCATGGGTAGGGGCACATTTCAGGAGGGGAGAGACCCGCACTTCGTCCCTCACAGTGACTCCATCAGCTTCCTTCAAGTGAATGGCTCTGTTGAGGTTCCCGCTGTAATGTAGTTTTCTGCGATTCTGACGGGCACTTCAATGTAGGGCTCAAGGTAGAGCGCTGTATTTAAGCGAACCTAGCCAAAGTGTTACATATTTTGGAATAATAATATAAAGCTATTACATATGATAAAATCCAAAGTTTACTTATCACACCAGGTGCAAAATGTGCACCAGTTGAGAAACTTGCGGACTGTTTCCAATAACCAACAGAAGTATAGCTGCAGCTTTGGATTATACTATATACTATCATTCAGAATGTGTACAAGTTGAAGTGTTTGTAAAGTTAAACTGAACTATTTATGGAGATTATATCTATATTTGCCATAATTTGTGCTCCATTTTGCATACTAAGTAACAAAACAAGGATAATCAAATTGTATCAAATTAAATTTAGCCTGTGGGTATAGCATGAATCCAATCTCAAAAATCTATTAAGCTAATGAATACTCATGGTTTTGCATAATAAAATGCACAGAGCAACAATATGTTCAGCGTGCAGAATGCTGATGGTCGGAATGTAAAACATTCTTTTCTCACCATTCAAAATTTTTATTTCCACGCAAAAGAAAGAAAAAAAATGGCCAGTTATGTAAACCAATTTTTTTTTCTTTCCTCCTTTAATTTGCCTTTTCATTATTGAAATTGAAGTTTTGTAGGCAAATTCCTTTACTAAAGCATTTCTTATTCAAATGCGGATATTTGGAGAGCAGAACATGGAAGTTGTATTACTAAAAATACCACTCAGCAAGATAAAATAAAAAAACTGCAACTTCCTTGATATGTTTATAGGACAGTGGCCTGTCACTTCACCTCAATAAATTAAATGTTCCCTTTGCTCACTTCCTAATTTTTTTCGGAATCTAGTCCTTTCTGTAACCTGCTTCCACATCCTCCATATACTCAGTAGCACTTTGGCCCCGATTCATCAAAGTGTTTATGCCAAAAACACACTTTGAAAAGTTGCAAAATGTTTGCACTACATTGAAATTTTGTGATGTTTTGGGCAGCTCTGTCTAAATTAGGGAAGCAGTGGAGGAGTTGTAAGGGGGTGAATGGGTATTACAGTTTTGCCCTGCCCCTTTAGTGTACTTAATGTTCCCATGTAAATAGTCATAGTGTAGTTATAAACATTCGGTGGCACTGTTACATAACCTTATGTATTATCGCTGATATTATGGTACTGTCACATTCATGATGTGTTACCATTATGTATATATGTAATTGCTTATGTCTTATGTTCCTTTGTATAATATTGTATTATGTAATGTGTTTGATGTCTTTTACTTTTGTACAGGTTAGGGAAAGTTCAGTGCATCCTTTTGGGACAATAGAGGAGGGCACTTTGATGTAAAGTTTCTATATCTGGGGTAAGTGTAGTTCTGTTGTGGGCCACTAAGTGGGGGCATGCTAGTGGGCCTTGCTAAGTATAGCTGATAGGTAGTTCATAGAGGGTTAAGTGTAGAAGGGGTTGCTGGGTAGTAAGACAGGAGTTTGTAGGAAGTGAGATTAGACAGGGCCAGAATGCGCAAGTGTCCACAAGGGCTTAGGCCCGGACAACCGGCAGCCACGCAACATTTAAGTACATCAACTCACATTACCCATGGCTGCTGCATAGTCTTGCAATGGGCCTAGACCGAGAAGAAAGGTGTGGCGTCTTACCGCCTGGGCCAATGCTTTTAGGTCAGAAGTTGGCTGGACCAAGGAATTGAGGGGAGCTGGAGCTTCGACAAGTTCAGTGCAGATGGGCCAGATGCTTCACCGGGGGCCACCAAATGTAGTGATTGATGAACTCAGTTCTGAGCCGAAGCAGGTTGAAGGAAGTGTCATTATAGCAAGGTCAGGCCTGGAAGGAACTGGGGAGCAGTCTAGGACGAGTCGGTCCGGGCGTGTACTGCACAAAAGTGACAGCAAAGCAGGGACAGACAAGGAAACGAACGAAACACCTGTTGTGCCAACTGTGGATATAATATGTGAAGAGTTAAGTAAAGACTGTGTTCAAGTTATTCTGGAATGTGTCTCCATTACTGGGGGTCGCCTGAAACAGGGACCGTTGATGCCTGGGAGGTACCCAGGAGAAGTGGAAGCTGGAGATGCTGGTATGCCAGAGGAAAGAACACAGTTTCATGTAGGGGAAGGACTGGACACGGATGTTACAGTAATCCAGGTCATGACAACAGTCCTTTCCCTCCCTTACAGAGTCAGGGTCGGACATGGGGCATGGTTAAAGGGGGTTGTATGGTCTTAAATTACAAGTCTGAAGTCATTCTATATGACTGCAGACTTGTGAATCCTCACATCGCGCACTGCGCACTGTGAGGATTCTCCACTGTCGGCACAGGGGACCGTTGTCATGCGACCACAGGCATGCAATATGCATATTCCCGGCCACATCCAACTAGATGTACACAATCTCACTCAATTCAAGTGTATTGAGTGAGGCTAGAAACAGTCTAGTTGGAATGTGACCGGGAGTATGCATATTGCATACTTGCGGTCATAAGACCGATGTTCCTTGCGCTTACACTGGAGAATCCTCATAGCATGCAGTGCACACCATGTGAGGATTCACAAGTCTACAGTCACATAGGGTGACAGCAGAGTTGCAGTTTAATGCCGGAGTCACACTTGCAACTGTAATGCAAGAAACTTGCGCGAATTTCTCACCTCAATACCCGTCACTGCCGCCAGCACTCAGGACCGGAGTGTGCAGCTGCATGTATTTCTATGCAGCTGAACGCTCCGGTCCGAGTGCCGGCGGCAGAGCCGGGTATCGAGGTGAGAGACTGACGCAAGTTTCTCACATTGCAGTTGCAAGTGTGACCCCGGCCTAAAGCTGGATAACCCCTGGCAAATTCAAAGAAAGTAATGGTGTTTCTTGTTCCAGAAATGTTACTTCAGTCCCTGACAGACACAACTGATAAGATCAAACCAAATTAATTTTCTGGCATGTGCCTCTTAATGAATTTTTCGCATTTTATTCGTGCATGCCACTTACTAATACTGTTGTATATAAAGTAAGCCTTAACCCTTTCTCGATATGTGCCATATATATACACGGTGCAAGTCGGAAGCAGGTGTATTGAGTGGGCTCACGCAGGTGATGACTGTCAATTACAGCCAGGACCTGCAGATAACAATTGTTAACCTGTTAAATGCTGCTGTCAATCTCTGACAGGGGCATTTAACCGTGACTGTCATTATGGTACTCCTTTGAAACCCTGCCTGTGCCATAGCTTCACAGGAGACTGTCATTTCTGCTATATGCAGAGATTCTGAAGCATCACTGCATATAACACAAGAAAATCAGTAAAAAGTAAAAAAATAATGTTTTACAAAATATGGAAAAAAAATTAATATCAGCTCAAATCACCACCCTTTCCTCCAGTAAAAATAACAATATTAAAAAGAAAATGTTGAGAAAAGTCTGATCTATCAAAATATAAAAGCAATTAACACAATCAGTAAACACCATAAATGGAAAAAATTCACGAATGACAAAATTACATCTTTTTGGTCACCAACATTCCACAAAAAATGCTATAACAAGTAATCAAAAATTCAAATCTATCCCAAAATGATACTTATAAAAATGTCATCTTTCCCTGCAAAAAATAGGCTATTATATAGCTCCATCAGACGAAAAATAATAATGTTACAAGTCTCTGAAAATGGCGACCCAACTCCAAAACATTTTTTTTTCACACTTCTGATTATTTTTCATCACTAAAATAATAAAACTGTTGTACATGTTTGGTATCGCCGTGATTGTATTGATGAGGAGAATTATATTGCTTGGTCATTTTTGCCACAATTTGTACACCTTAATATCAATTCCCAAAAAAACAGTGTCAGAATTGTATTTGTTTCAAAATTTCACCGCACTTTTGAGTACACTATGTGATAAAATGAATGGTGTCATTCATAACTACAACTCGTCCCCCAAAAAACAAGCCGCCATATGTGTATATGGACAGAAAAATAAAATAGCCTTGGCTCTGGGAAGAAGGGGAGGAAAAAACGGAAACGAAAAAACAAAAATGGGCCCCACCGTGAAGCGGTTAATGAATCAGGGGCCTTCTTATGAAGATAAATACAAATATTGGCTGTGACCTGTTCATGCAGCTTCAGTGAATACCCTTATTTTTTATAAAATTCCTGGATCATACTTTACAGCTATTTTTAATATCCTCTGTCTCCCATATTTATTTGTTTAAGTAACGCTCTACAGATTGTTAGCTCTTGTGAGCAGGGTCCTCACTACTCTTGTCTCAATAGCTGAATTATGTATTACTCTGCATGCAAATTGCCTCTTCAGAGAGTGTGATGTAGTTACTATATCTGTGATTGGCTTGCTGTTATTCTGGTTTCAGTTTCTGCCTAGTAACAATGATGTAATGGGGAGGAGGAGACTAGGCAGGAGCAGGAAGTCCTGGGTAAGGGGAGCAGGAGAGACGAACGAAATAAAGTATGGCTGTTTAAACCTACCATCCAGCATCTCTGTGTGGCCTTCTGGAGTTCCCTTCATCTGCACAACAACACCACAGAGAGGAAGAGGACTTGAACTCTATAGCGCCGCCTGTTGGAAGTAGGGATCCTACAAGTCACTATCAACCCTTTAACAAGCCTTGTAATATGACTTAAGATAAAAGCCAAATCAAAATCTCAGTTTGCAGACACGGTGTTTCGGACTGTTGCCCCTCATCAGTGCAAAGTATGAGAACTGATTTGGCTAGGTGAGAGACTCTGGACTGGGGTCTAAGGGGTAACGTTTCTCCTTGTGGAGAGTATAAACAAGAGAAGGGCAACACATAGCGCAATAAGGTCTTATCCCACGTTACACACAATTAATACACTAAGAAATTGCTCACCTGGTGAAAAAGGACTAAAGGCATGTAGGAGTGTGGCTGCTGCGAGTCCATAAGTTGGTATACGACCCCAAGTAATCAATGCTTGATAGGAAAATGAGGACTGTCATCGCGCTACCGCTCAAAGAACTGTATGCAAGAGGGTTAGGAAGTTCAACGTGGTTTATTCACCACGTTTCGTGGTTCAAATGACGAAGATTATCCTATTGAAATAAATATCTGTGGTAGACAGTCAAAGTGTATAATTGTCAGGAAGAATGTCCTTGGTAACGAGAAAGTTTCAGATTATCCTTTTTGTTTTCTCTTTAATTATTTTTTTATTGTTATTTTGTATCGTGTAGGCCTCCTCTCACCTTCCTTTAGGTTTTAAGTTCAAGGCAGAATTTTTCGGAAATTTTTGCAAAAAAAATGCAAGAAAATCTTGAGGATTTAAGCTGTTCTCAGTCTTTTATATCATCTCTCATTGTGTAAAACTAAATTTAGGCGGAAAACCCAAAAATACAGTGAATGTCCACCTTTTGACAGACCATAGGCCTCATCACATAAAACCACCTGCCATATATTCTCTAGAACCTATTTGGGCCACCAAACCAGGCGTGGACCACACAAGACCTCTGAAGGTGTCCTATCATAATATGGCAGATGTTTTCATTCTTGTAAGGCTGGGGTCACACTTGCGAGTGTGATGTGAGAGACTCGCGCGTGTGACCCCGGCCTAAGTCAAAAAGTCTGATTTGGATACTTTTTCTTTTTCCAGGGTTTACGTTCTAGTCTTGGGTAGAATTTGTTGGACATGGTGATCATTGCTGTTTTTATTCTGGTCTATTTAGATTTCCCGTAAAAGTAGAATTCTTGTACTAAACAAAGATCTGGTGGGCCGGCAGAGAAATCATCGCTGGACAAGTACATAAAAAACTCATTAATCTCATTGAATTAGTCAATGTGTAGATGTTTAATTGAAGTCGATATGATGATTACCTGTGTCTCTGATGGACTAGACCAGAAACTTTATACAACTAGTAAGCAATAAGGATCTCATCCAAAGAAAGTTCTAAGAAACTTGCAGAATCCGCCAAATAGCAATGCCTCGTGTCAGCTCTAATTATTTCAGATACCTCTACCTAGCCAGGAGCTAAAGAAAAAGTTTGTACTGGTCAGACATCTTCAGAAAAATGAGCCGCGCTGATCTAGATATAAATTAAATGAAATCAAAGGAGCAATACACATTATGACAGCATCTTGTCAAGGAAGGATTTCTTTGTTCTTTCAAAGATAATGATGGATCACAAGACTATGTATTGGTTTTTAAGGGATTATACACAACTCAAATTCATTTTATTGTTATTTATTTATTTTTTTTAAGAATAAAAAGAAATGCTGATAAAGTCTGGGCTGAGATTTTCCACAATCCGAAAAAAAAATTAGTATAAAAATAGAATTGCATTCTGAGTTATTTTCCCAGTTAAGGGTATGTGCATACATTCTGCAGACATTTCTACATCAAAAATGTGTCTCTTAGCAGGAAAAATGCTGCATAAAAAATGAATTTTTGCTGTACTTTTTGCATGAGTTTTTGATGCATCTTTTATTGCGTTTTATTCCCAGTCATTAGAATGGATAAAAACTGCCTCAAAACCTATGAAATAATTGGTAGGCAGCGGGTGTGAGACTGTTTCTTATCTGCATGGGATAAAAAAGCATGACATTTTAGAAAACCCATTCACTGGAACAGTAAAGCGCTCAGTTTGTTTTTCGAGTCAAAAACGGTTTGAAAAAAAAAAAAAGTTATGCGTGGACATACCCTTAAAAAGCAGACAGTGCAGAACAAGAGGGAATGGAAGAGGGCATCAAACCAATATTTAGACTTTGATTTGCCTTGGTTAAGAGGTTGGCTTGCATAAAGAAAAAAAAGGCGAACCGCCACTCATATCTGTGATGTAGCATCCCAGGGGGAAGGAGCAGCAGTGCTGTGAAAGGAAGTTGGCTTGCATAAAAAGATTATAGGCGAACCGCCACTCTGATCTGAGACGTTGCATCCCAGGGGGAACAAAACTGAAGGGAAAAGGACATCAAACTCATACATAGATTGTGATTTGCCTTAGTCAAGAGGTTGGCTTGTATAAAGAGAAAAAAGTGAACCGCCACTCTGATCTGTGACATAGCATTACAGGGGGAAGGAGCAACAGCAGCGCTGTGGAAGAAGGTTGGCTTGTATGAAGATAAAAAAGCAAACCGCCACTCTGATCTGTGACATAGCATTGCAGGGGGAAGGAGCAACAGCAGCGCTGTGAAAGACGGTTGGCTTGCATGAAGATAAAAAGCGGATGTGAAACTGTTTCACATCTGCATGGGATAAAAAAGCATGACATTTTAGAAAACTCATTCACTGGAACAGTAAAGCGCTCAGCTTGTTTTTCGAGTCAAAAACGGTTTGAAAAAAAAAAGTTATGCGTGGACATACCCTTAAAAAGCAGACAGTGCAGAACAAGAGGGAATGGAAGAGGGCATCAAACCAATATTTAGACTTTGATTTGCCTTGGTCAAGAGGTTGTCTTGCATAAAGAGAAAAAAAGCGAACCGCCACTCTGATCTGTGACGTAGCATCCCAGGGGGAAGGAGCAGCAGCAGTGCTGTGAAAGGAAGTTGGCTTGCATAAATAGATTATAGGCGAACCGCCACTCTGATCTGAGACGTTGCATCCCAGGGAGGAACAAAACTGAAGGGAAAAGGACATCAAACTCATACATAGATTGTGATTTGCCTTAGTCAAGAGGTTGGCTTGTATAAAGAGAAAAAAGTGAACCGCCACTCTGATCTGTGATGTAGCATCCCAGGGGGAAGGAGCAGCAGCAGTACTGTGAAAGGAAGTTGGCTTGCATAAATAGATTAAAGGCGAACCGCCACTCTGATCTGTGATGTAGCATCCCAGGGGGAAGGAGCAGCAGCAGTGCTGTGAAAGGAAGTTGGCTTGCATAAATAGATTAAAGGAGAACCGCCACTCTGATCTGAGATGTTGCATCCCGGGGAACAAAACTGAAGGGAAAAGGACATCAAACTCATACATAGATTGTGATTTGCTTTAGTCAAGAGGTTGGCTTGCATAAAGAGAAAAAAGTGAACCGCCACTCTGATCTGTGACATAGCATTCCAGGGGGAAGGAGCAACAGCAGCGCTGTGAAAGAAGGTTGGCTTGCATGAAGATAAAAAAGCGAACCGCCACTCTGATCTGTGATGTAGCATCCCAGGGGGAATAAGAGTGAAAGGGACAGGACATCAAACTCATACATAGATTGTGATTTGCCTTGGTCAGGAAGTTGCTTTGCATAAAGAGAAAAAAGGTGACCCACCTCTCTGATCTGTGACGTAGCATCCCAGGGGGAAGGAGCAACAGCAGTAATGTAATATATTCACATGAAGTTACATAGAAGAAAGAGGCAGAGGAATGTGAATCTTTATAGTTTTAGATAAAATTGCATTTTTATCTTCCGGGAGTACTCCTTTATTGTGACATCGACACTATAATATACACTATTGTCACACAGCTTTCCTAGTTTTCCAACTTAAATGGCTAATCTACCTACTAAATGTTCTATAATTGGATAGATTTATTATTAAACATTCTTAAAAAGATGAGTGAATGGGAGCTGGAATGACGATGATATTGCTTGGTATTCTGTTGTACAAAAAAGTAAAATAATAAAATGCATAAGATGAAAAATTATCATTCCCCTTAGGCTATGTTCACATGTTGCATTTTTGATGCATTTTTTCCTAAAGCAAAACCTGCTCTCTTGGCAGTAAGAAACTTGCCTTAAAAAACAGATTTTGGCTAGGTTTTGCTGCTTTTTTCCTGCGTTTTTTTCAGGTTACATTTGATTTTTGTGCATGCTGATAAGTTTAGGGCAAAAAAAAAATCTGATTCTACTTCATTAGGTTTTGGTACAAAAAAATGCAGCAAAAACTGATACTTGCATTTTTGAAGCGTTTTTTTTATAAGACTTTATGCTTTCAATTCCTGAAAAAATGCTGAAAAAATGGTGAAAGAAGTGACATGCTCCATTCTGCAAAAACCAAGGTTTTGCACAAGATACTGTGGACAAAAAAAATCAGGCTGTGTGCATGAGATTTTTCAGATCTCAAAGACTTTGCTGGTACTGTAAAACGCAGCTGAAAATTTGCATTAAAAAATGCATAAAAAATGCTGAAAAAAGCAAAGTGTGAACATAACCTTAGGTAGTTTTTGCTGTCAAAAATTTGCAAAACATGGAGCACAATAGAATTATTCAACACTGTGTTTTCTTTTTTTGCCACTGTTGTATACTTAAAAAAGTATGCAGAATTTAACAAAAGAGGGCATGGTCTTCAGTCGGCCAACAAATTTACTATAATTTTTTACACCATAAAACTTTTCTAATTTATTAAAAGAGGTGCTTATGTTATTATGGAGCTTTATAAGGCTTAACATTAAAGAGAATCCTTCACCAGACCTCATCTGAAAGTGCATGATGTGGAGACGGAAATCCTGATTCCACAATTTATCAATTAGTTTATTGGGTGCAGCAGTTGTGATAAAAATCACTGTTTTCTCAGCTGCAGCTGCAGATGTAACAGTGCTCTGAATGCTGAGCTCTGTATAACCCCGACCACACCACTGTATACCCTATATATTGAGACAAAGCAGCTAATCATTGGTTGAGACTGGGTTACACAAAGCGAAAGGACTAGGAGTCATATGACACCTAGTCCTGCAGTGATAATCTCTTGCTGATAAAACACTGATTTTATTGAAACAACATCAACACAGCCTAATAAGTGATACATCACTGGAATTAGCCTTTCAGCCCCTACATAATGTTGCTCTCATGTTACAATGCAAAATCAATATGCTGTATTGTAGCCACATTTTGACAGACTTAAGTAAAATCGTGTTTTTTAAGAGAATCCTGGGTACTTTTTTTAAATTTATACCTTGAAATTATAAATATCAAGATTATGTCTTATATCTATTTTAGCTACACTTTTTAGTAATATCATCAGGTTAAAGCATGTGATGGATTTTATAAACTCGACTGCATTACAATATTTCATAAAATGTACAACTGGAGCAATAAAATCCCAGTGTGTATTGGATAGAAGGATACAAATGGCATAACTCTGTTGTATTGTTTGATTAATAGCCACATTTTCCATCCCTGAAGTTGGAGTCGGCAGTTTTGACCTTTTATTTTATGTTTCGAAGATTGTAATTTTAGCAACGTTTGACCTAAAATAGATGACATACCCAGCTGCTCCAACTAGGCGGCGGGGATCTCACTTTCTAGGGTGGTAAATATTGCAAGGGTAATATTTTTGCATTTAGTTTTTAGTTTTGATGGTGACTATTTCTACTTAGTGTAGAAATAGAAGATGTTTTTATGATCTAGATTTCAAACGCTGAGTCAAAAAATGTATTAGACAAATGTATCTCAGAGCAGCCAGAGTTCACATTTCACTTTTACATATAGTTCGTAGACTAACAATTAGGAGACCGATGGATGACAATGTGACTGCTGGATCAGAGTGCAAAGATTATGTATGTATAAAGACTGTTGCATTAAGATGCATTGAAATAATAAAAAAAAATTCAGGCTGCAAAGTGGACTGAAATACATGTAATACATGAGGATCTGCATTGCAGCAAAACTGAATTTGAAGTTGATATTCTTATAGCACTAAGGTAAAGGGGGTAACAGTGATTTGAGGGGGCTAGGAAAACATTATATGTGCAGCATTTTTCGGACTATAAGACTCACCGGACCATAAGACGCACCCCAAATTTTGGGGGTGGAAAATAAGAAAAAAAAAAGATTTTAATAAGATGAGGGTCCATCTTATAGTCCTTATAGTATCTTATAGTTAAATGTAAGGTATCTTACCGAAGGGCCTGCAGTGGGGGAGTGGGGTCACAGGAGGCATAGTCCCTTCCTCAGGACCCCAGCGGTGGCAGAAGTGGGGCAATGCTGAAGTCCCTGAGTGGGAGGAGGGGGCATCCTAGCATTGCAATTCTGTGAGCCCGATGGCAGCGGTGAAAAAAAGCAGAGTGCATTGCGCAGAGCAGGATCCCTTCCTCAGGGAGCCAGCAGCAGCAAAAGTGTGATGATGCTGCAGGGCCGGCGTCAATGGTGAGCAGAGCAGAGTGCATCATTATTTTCCTGGAGGTCACTTTTCTAAAGTCATTGGCTTCCTGAGGCAGTACGTGTGCAGATTGAGATCTCGGCTGGGCATCCACAGCTTCTGGCGGCTATTTCCCTGAAGCCCACTACCTCAGCCCACGGCTTCATAAATATGTCCGTTGATAAACTAATGATGCACTCTACTCTGCTCACCACTAACGCTAGGCCGCAGCATCGCCACACTTCTACCGCCGCCGGCTTCCTGAAGAAGGGACCCTGCTGTAACACTGCTGCAACCTCCAGATAAGCCTGCATAGACACACCCCCAATTTTCCTCACAATTTTTTGGGAAAAACTTGCTAGTTATAGTCCAAAAAGTATGTTATGCATATTAGAGACGAGCGAAAATATTAATTTTATAAAATGTATAGGTCTAGGCTAATTCAAACAATTTGCAATTGGACTTTCTCAAATCACCCCACAAATTCCAAAAGCCATCAGCCAAAAAGGGATCACACAACCTCAGACACGACAATACTGAGATCTCCATAAGGCCTTGAAGCTATGAAATCACATGGTATAGTACAGGCATTCAGGAGGGAATACCGTATATACTCGTGTATAAGCCGAGATTATCAGCACCTTTTTTTGTGCTGAAAATGCCCCCTTGGCTTATACACAAGTCATTGGGTAGAAACCATTGGGGGAGGGGAAGCTGCAGCAGGAGCTGGTGACTGGGACATCATACTCACCCTCCCCGTGCCATCGCTGAACGTCCCCTGCAATCCTCCGTTGTCCCGGCTTCCTGCAGCTCTCCTGTGCTGAGCGGTCACATGGTACCACTCATTAAGGTCATGAAATATGGACACAACTCCACTCCCATAGGCGTGGCATCCATATTTATGGCCTTAATGAGCGGTACCACGTGACCGCTCAGCACAGGAGAGTTGCAGGAGGCCGGGACAACGGAGGATTGCAAGGGACGTTCAGTGATGGCACGGGGAGGGTGAGTATAATGGGGGAGAGTGGAGAAGGATGGGGGAAGCACGGAGCAGGATGCGGGAGGACGGGGGAAGCACCGAGCAGGATGGGGGAGTACAGAGGAGGACAGGGAGCACAGAGTAGCACAGAGCAGGATGGCGGAGCACAGAGGAAGACGCTGAGCACGGAGCAGGACGGGGGAGCACAGAGGAGGACACGGAGCATGGAGCAGGATGGGGGAGCACAGAGGAGTAAGCGGAGAACAGAGGAGGATGCGGAGCACAGAGGAGCATGGAGCAGGACAGGGGGAGCACAGAGGAGGACACAGAGCACAAAGAAGCACGGAGCAGGACGCGGAGCACAGAGGAGCCACACAGAGCAGGACAGGGATGAGGGGACAATGTACGCCCAGTTTATTCTCGAATCAATAAGCTTACCCTGTTTTCCGTGGCAAAATTAGGGGCCTCGGCTTATATGCGAGTATATATGGTATCATAACCTGTATAAAAGCAAACAAACAAATTAAAGCTGCACTCTCTATCCAGCTGCCAACGAAAGAGCGATCCTCCTTGCTGGGAACCTAACCTACTGTGATTTCTCTCCTGGGCTCACGAGTACACATGAGTTGGCCAATTTATGCACTAAGAATCTTCATCACCTATTTCTAGAGCAGCAATGACATTTTAATTTTATATATAAAGTTTGCATGCTATAGCGTCACAGAGTGCAGCTTTAATTTGTTAGTTATATATGTATATGTAGGTGGCTCCTCTCAGCTTGCACCTGTTATCTGATTGGAAATGATGGTCAGTATTTGATATTTATGTATAAAAGCCAAGACAGGGAATTCAGCAGCCGTTTTAGGATAGTGAGAGGACATCAAGGCTCACAGCTCAGCAATAGAGACAGGAAAAAGAAAGTCATACAAATGTGTTGTAGAATTTCAAAACTGATGAAGACGAGGGTAGTAGTCTGTGAATAATACAGATTCAAATGAAGTGGGCTGAGAGATAGGAGAGGTGTTAGCAGCAGCAGTGCCAGACTCGGTGTGAGTAATTAGTGATATTTTGTAGCTGGCATTTGTCTACTAAATTTGAATAATTACAATTTTTTTCTTCATTAGCAAGTAGAAACCAAGTACAATATTATTTACGGAAGAAAAATATCTGAAGTCAGTGTCAGTCAGAGTCATTGTGCTTGCTTCTCACAAGCAACTGTGCTGAGTTTTTTCATGTATTGTTCAATTTTTTTTGTTAAGGCAGGATTAAATTTTTTTAAAAACTAAAAAAAATCTCCCAAATCCAGATATTGTGTGCATGTCACAACAATTTTTATTTGCACATCTATCAAATTTGAAAACTGTACATGATACACTATAGTAGCATACTGTTGCAGGTGCTGGCTTTTTGAATATGCAGCTATCTTGCATTTATTGCAGCATTTTTAAGGAATGGGATTGAATTTTTTTAAACAGGAAAAAAGGTAGAGAGAAGAACCTGTCATCAGCATTATGCGTATTAAATATAGGCGTGGTCATAATGACGATATTACACTGAGTCAATAGATATA
Organism: Oophaga pumilio; assembly: GCA_009801035.1. Classification (NCBI taxonomy): domain Eukaryota; kingdom Metazoa; phylum Chordata; class Amphibia; order Anura; family Dendrobatidae; genus Oophaga; species Oophaga pumilio. The sequence continues at coordinate 356,092 of VIAB01000122.1, forward strand.
TTTAGTGAAGAAATTCGCAGGCTGATTGTTGTTTAATCATTAGAAGTTTGGTTTCCTAAGCTTCTGGTGCATTGGGGCGGAACTGTGGGTTGGGTCTTAAGCTCTACCTCAGCTCCTCCAATGCTTCTGGTGTCTATATCTTCTTCCTGTTTTACATTTTACTCTGGCACCCTCTGGCATCAGCAATCTGGGCAGTAGAACTAATACTAAATGAGGGTCACAATTAACGGCACTTGACTCTGGCAAGCATTTTGGTAGTGAGAAAGCGTGGGCATTATGGAATATACGGCACATTGCACGTCTCAGTCACTACAAAATAATGTTACCTCTGACAGTGACCATCCAGCTACTTTATAATTACAGATAAAATGTTAGTCAGTTATTTTATGGGCTAAAAGAAAAGGAACTTTTGAGATCATAAAAAAAATTTCAAAAGCAAACAATGTGATCTCCCCCCATATTTACTGGTTATCTCCATCACCGCTGCAGTACTCCCAGATGGTCATTGTTAACTTTTTGGCAGTGGAGATATGTCATCTGTGTACTCAAGACAGTGATTGGCTGCAGTTGTCACATGAAGATGAAAACTCATAGCTGCTAACATTAAAGTAAAAAAAAAACACATACCATAAGATACGGCCTTCCCAAAACCCTGTCTGATGACAAATGCACATCTAGCAGGATGCAGCAGGCCTCCACTAATAAAGGTAAGGGGCAGAACAGGTGCAAGCTACTGATAAAAACAGCCACCCCAACACCTACCAGATTAAGGAGGGGTTGGCTGCCTAGTAGAAAAAATTGCACATTGATATGGCTTGAATAGGACACCAGTCACACAGGTAAATGTGAGGCAAAGTGTCTGACTTGCAGCCTATTAATGACGCCCTCATATTAAGAGGC
>VIAB01000122.1:358332-373039 GCA_009801035.1 Oophaga pumilio
CCCGGTCATTAAGCTGCAAAATGGCTCAGTCACTAAGGGGTTAACGTGGGTTGCAAGCTTATCTATTTTGGCCAAAATATGAACCAATGCCTCATTTAATGTATTTATCATATGCATTAATTTTTTGCACTATTTATCATACCATTTTTTTCAAAACATTGTTACCCTTTTGCTTGTCAGTGTATTTCATTGTGAACACATCTAGCCTTTTCTGAAGGCATTATAAGGTGGCCATGGTACTGTAAGAGGCACTTCATGGACTGTCAAATAGAATCTTCACCATGGAGAAATTTGTTAAGACATAAATTAAGAAGTTCAACAGTGGACTAAAGATCCATGTTTTATTGTAAATTTTTAGAATCTTGACATCATTGATCTTAGGGGCTACATTCAAAGTAAAAAGTAGTTTTCTTATGAGAACAAATTAAACCTATCATTTTGGCAAGAACCAAAATTGGTGAACATCAATCCATTCTTACAATATAGGCTCCATCGACAACTTTACACCATATTTATCCTTATTATTAGATTTGTTCTTCTTGCAAGCAGAAACTGAGTCACCTTGCTGGAGGGAAATTTCATTTGCACCTTTAGCATGTAATTCATTCAGCAAAATGCAAGCTCCAGTTAATAAAAGGGGCTGATATTATTCATTCAATATATGTCAGCGAGCTTCGCTATGTTCTACTAAATATTAAAAACTCCAAGTGTTTTACTGTAATTTGGAGAAATGTGATTCAACAGCAGATATTTGACCTTTTTGCACCCTCAAAATATATATTGGTTGTGAGATTTAAATGATCTTTTTAGATTGTATTAAACTTAATATTCTTGTTGTTACTTTTAAAAAATGGCTGTCATAGCTAAACTGAAAAGTGCTGATATCTCTGTAAGTGAATAAAGTATAGTTACCAAACACTGTTTTTTTCTCTAACCTTTTATTTAGTATAATATGGCCTATTCTACATTTTATGTTAAGATTTAGTTTAAGATGATGATTTAAATTAATTTTCTAGTTTGAAATATCTATCTGCGTGGTGAGAAAATTGTTTAAGAATATGCTGATAATAAGAAGTTTACATCCTAGGATGCATAGGAGCCATCTGTTATACAGTATCTTGAAAAATTATTCATATCCCTGAACTTTTCCACATTTTTGCATGTTACACCCACAAGAGTAAATTTATTTTATTTGGATATACTAACACAAAGTGGCAAGTATTTGTAAAGTGTAAATAAAATGATAAAAGGTTTTCTATTTTAATTATTTAACACATATAAGACTGAAAATTGTGACGTGCATTTGTATTCAGCCCCCTGTAGTCTGATACTTTTAAATAAAATCCTAAGTGACCAATTGCCTCCAGAAGTCACATAATTGTAAAATGAGTCCACCTGTGTGTAATATATTCTTAGTATAACTACAGATGTTCTGTGAAAGCCTTAGAGGTTTGTTTGAGAACATTAGGCGTCAAACAGCATCATGAAAATCAAGGAACACAACAGACAGGTCAAAGATAAAGTTGTGGGCAAGAGTATAGCAGGGTTAGGTTTAAAAAAAATAGCCCAAACTCTGAACATCTCACAGAGCACTGTTCATTTCATGACTCTGGAAAGGTCGCGTTCCCGTGACCGTCACCCTACTCACCACCCCCACTTCCTCCAGCGTTCCCCCCTTACTATTTCTAACAAAGAATGCACAACACGTTCAAGTATGGATAATGATGGCCACAGGAGCCAACTTTTATTAATAATTAAGACACTTGGTGGGCCCCCCTCAAAGCTATCACTATATTGGTCTGGTGACTGAGCCGCCATTGGCATTGCCTCTTCCCTCCCAGCCTTACTTTCAGCCGCGTTTTTTCCTGCTCGGAAGCACCATGAATCGAGGGAAGAGGTTGCCTCCCCCGCTAACCTGTACCCGAATACCGTCGTCAGGTACCCACTTATCTTTGTTACGCACCCGACTACCATCGCCGGGTGCCCCCGTAATGTGACCCCGACTTCCTCGTCAGGCATCACCCATTTCTCACCCGACCACCAACACATAACCATCCAATAATTGGGGATCTTTGCAATACCAGAATCCCCTATTTTCTCATTTAATTCACCAGCTTCGAGGGCCCACCAACGCCACACCGAGAGCAACTTGACCCTTTCAAGTGCTCGAGACCCCACCAGCTATTACTGCTGTGGCCCTCCGTGTACCTTCCTGTAGCCCTCTGATCCACAATTCCATCCCCCTTGCATTCAGGTGTACCCCATCTGCCAACCAGTAGTCTTCTTCTATGGAATCTAACCCCGCATGGCGTATCGCTACGCCCCCACTCCGGACTACCCACTTGGATATCTCCTTATTGATTTTAATACGGGCCTTGTCAATTCTCTTAGTTGAGCAGGCCCCCCTCCAATTCCTTCTGGGTACCATATCAGACGACACTACTTTCATATTTTGGTACGTCCGCCCCAACCACCTCAGATCCTTCTTTATATTGATAACCAATCCCTTTCCCGATCTACTTCCCAAGTCATTACCCCACACATGTAATACTAAAATATCCGGGGCTCCTTCAAGGTACACTGCCTGACAAAATTCGTGAAGCACCCGCCCCCACGTCAAACCCCTATACCCCTTCCACCTTACCACCGCCCTTTACTTTGCGCAACACAACTGTCTACTGTCCACCCTTCTGTCAGCCTGCTATGCTCCCCAAAAAACATAGGAATATCCTAGTATCCAGATCACAGTTGGGACTTGTCCTGTAATAAAATCAGAAGAGATTAGTGAGATCCCCTTCTCCCCTGTGTGCCCTTCGCTCATATCCACTGGGTCGGATGTAGGTTCTGTACCGATGCGAGTACCATCGACCAATCCTCCTTATTACCTCTGGGCTGAGCCCTCCCACCGCTGCTTCGGTTGCAGCCCCAATGCGGAAAGAGTGGCCCGCATAATTGGTGGGGTCCATGCCAGCCCTCATCAGGCACGTTTGAAACACCTTAAGGAACTGGTACCTAGATAGAAAAGACCCTTCTTCATGACACAACAACGGTCCAGCTTGCCATGGCCTGGTGGTTATGAATTCCGTAAAACACTTCACGGGATACATAACAGCCTCTCCTGCTCTGCCTATTAGCACCCTCTTTCCTTTACCCATCTGGTCTGTTTTTGATTTTCTAATCCACAATTCTAACTCCCTTTTTGTAACCATGATGTCCTCCGCTAAAATGCCTCCCGGTTTGGTTTTGCCTGGTGAAACCAATTCCCCTATTCTCATTGCCCCGAAGAACACCAGTGAGAAAGCCAATCTAAACAGGCCTATCTCAAACCGTGACCTACACACTGCTTCTAACTGATTGCCTAGGTTCTCCAATAGGCCGAAAGACACTGGCTGCCTGCTATCCTTCTGGCCTCTTCCTCTTCGAAAACCCTTTAAGGCCTGTACCACCAAAAAATTCTTTGTTAAGTCTGTTCTGTTCCTCAGTTTGATCCCAAAAGCTAACCCTGCCATTAACTGATTCAGCTTGGCCATCGACCACTTACCCTCCGCTGCCTGCCTCACTCCCATCAGTAGCACTCCTATCTGCTCTACCTCTGTAAGATGTTCCCTCCCTTGTCCCACCCACTCTTCCCATAGTCCCCATGCCCGTTGATATGCTGCCCATGTGCTGCTTGCTACTAATGACCTGATTGGCGGCTCGGCCGCCCTGATACCACACTCCAAAGTCCGGGAGGGCAGGGTAAGCCCTGTTCTTCTGCTTCCGGGGCCAAGGCCCGAAAATGCTCCCACTGGAAATAAGAAAGGGCATCAGCTACTGAGTTACATTCGCCAGGGACATGAAAAGCTGTAAAATTAGAGTTAATCGACAAACATTGTAACACAAACTGATGCAACACCCTAATAACTGGCGGGGAGGAGGTGGTGATGTTGTTTATGGCCATTACCACTCCCATGTTGTCGCATTTAAACCGCACTTTTTTGTTTCTTAGACCATCCTGCCAGAGTGTAGCTGCGACTAGGATAGGAAAAATCTCCAGCAGGGCAATGTTCTTTACCAACCCAGACTGCATCCAATCCTCTGGCCACCTGGCTGTGCACCATTGTCCCTGGAAGTATGCCCCAAACCCGTAGCTGCCCGCTGCGTCCGTGTATAGGTCAATGTCTGAATTACAGCATACCCCTTCCATCATCAAGGATCGCCCGTTATACTTTTCTAGAAATGTCTGCCATACAACCAGGTCCGCCTTATTGTCTGCCGATAATCTTACATAGTGATGGGGCGACTTCACACCCACCGTTGCCATTGCTAGTCTCCTAGAGAAAACTCTGCCCATGGGCATGACCCGGCATGCAAAGTTCAAGCTCCCCAGCAACGACTGAAACTCCCGCAACCTCAGTTTTTTAACCTTTATTGCCCTGCCTATCTCCGCCTTCAGGACCTCCACCTTCTTTTCTGGTATCCAACACTCCCAACTAATAGTATCGATCACGATCCCCAAGAAGGAGATGCACGTCGTTGGCCCGACCGTCTTTTCGGGAGCTAACGGGACCCCAAACTCCCTCGTGATCAACTCCAAGCTTTTTAAGATGGTATTGCACACTTCCGATTGCGCGGGGCCTACACACCAAAAATCATCTAGGTACAGGATCACCTGCCCCGCCCCGTTATGTATTTTACTACCCATTCCAAAAATGTACTAAAGGCCTCAAACAGGGAGCACGACAAGGAGCACCCCATGGGTAGGCACCTGTCTACAAAATATTCCCCCTCCCAATAACACCCGAGTAGATGTTGACTATCGGGATGTACCGAGAGCAACCGGAAGGCCGATTCCACATAAGTTTTAGCCATCATAGCCCCTATGCCACATTCTCTTACTCACTTCACCGCCTCGTTGAACGATGCGTATTGTACAGTACATAGCTCCGGGTCGATGCCGTCATTAACGTACTTGCCACGGGGGTAGGATAAATGATGGATCAAACGGTACTTGTTTGGTTCCTCCTTCGGGACAATGCCCAAGGGAGAAACCATCAAGTCTTGGACGGGTGAGAATTTAAAAGGTCCTGCCATTCGGCCCATCAGCACCTCCTTTCCTAGTTTCTCTTTCACAACCCCGGGGTACTAATAGGCCGAACTTAGATTTCTTAAATTCCGCGGCATCTAGAACGCCGGGGACCCGTCTCTGAAGCCCTTGGCCAACAATTCTGCTACTTGTCTATCAGGGTATTTATTTAGGTATGGGAGTATCACATGCAATCTAACCGGAGTTTGACCCTTGACCATAACCAGCTCCTCCAGTCCTGCCCCTGTACTTCCTTGGGCACCTGTTGGATCCGTGTGACCCTGTATTACAAGAGGCACACAGGTGCCTGAATTTGAAGCCCGTGCCAAAATTACATTGCCCTGCGTTAAATTGCCAACACAGCCCGTGTCTCTGAAGCCCGCCCCAGCTCTGACCACTTCCTGACGTCTGACCCCCTGATGTGTATCCTGCTTGGCTGGCATTACTGGCCCACCCATGAAAGGAACTCCCGTTTCTGCTGTTCATGGCCATAATATTAAGCCAGAGCCAATATCCTTTTGATCCCATTTAATGGATGGGTGAAGTGCCTTAGGCTGCCTAAACTGCTCATCATAGCGTAACCACACCTGCCCCCCGTACGCCCCGTGAGCTTCCACAAAGGAGTCCATATAGCAGAATAGCTGTGAGCAGTTTTCCAGCGCTTTTTCCCCAGTGATACTGGCTAGGATTCGAAAGGCTCTGGACCAGTTTGAAAAAGTTTGCGGTACCGATAGACTCCGCCAATCATCCTCCTTTTTCCTCCTTCCTTTCCTGCCTTTTCAGCGTTTGCCCTATCCATCGGTAGCAGCGAAAAAATGTCCATGAAATCGCCCTTCCAGATTTTTTCTTTTACCTCTCTTTTTAGGTGGGCACCTAGAGGACACGAAAAACAAATGTACACCTCGCCCCGCGCCCTGTCGTCCAACTGGTGGTTCGCGTCGTCCCCCACTGAGGCTATTTCCGACCCGCTTATTAACCCTTCCCTGCTGCCCATGGCCCCTGAGGAAGTGTAGGGACTCGTCCAAGCTGCGATGTGTAGTGGCCCCTGCCCCTCTAAGCGGTCCATCCTGTCTCTCAAACTTGTTAACAGCGACTTAATTTCATCACCGTTAACCCCGAGGACCCTGTGTTGCCAGATACACTATATCCATGTGTTCCCTGACCTCCCCCCTGCACTGGGTCTGCCTGGGAAGACAAACAAGACATGGAGTCATAGTTACCAGGCCACGTGGGAGTCATCATCCCTCCGGCCGCTGCCATCCCAGAATTAGTTTCGTCCTCGTCGTCCTCGTCGTCCCGGGACAAGAGGGCTGCAGGTCCTTGCCATGGGCACACGTCCTCCAGGCCCCGCCAGTCAATGGGCGATCATTCCCATGGCAGCACCCTCCTGGCGCCCTGAAGCATGCTGACCTCCTGAGTGACGTGGCCCCTTCTCCCTCCTGAGCTAATGGGAGCCTTGGATCTATGGGGGCTCTATCTGTCCTGGGGCGGCGCCTCCTTTCACTACTTACCCTCGGATCACTAGAGGGGCTCCTGCACCTGCGATGCTGCATCCTGACAGGCATCTCCAGGGAGAGCCTCTCTGGGGGCTTGGTCCTGTGGGCTGTTCTCCTGGTTCCCTCCTCCCCCCCTTGGCATATACATGGCCTGCCCTTCCTTTACACTTATTCCCACAGGCGTTTTACTAGACAGCCTGTTTCCCGGGGTCCTTTGTGAAGGACCCTGGAAGCAAGATGGCGGCGCCTGTGCCACGCTGCTTCCCCACGCTGCTGTGGAGCCCTGGCTCTGTTTTCTGTAGCGCTGGGTAGGGGGACCCGGCGCGGCTGACGGCGGAAACCCCCCTGCCCCCTGTCCCTGCTGTACTCGGCGCGCCCGCCCTGCCTTGCTGTCTCCCCTGCCACCTCCTGCAGGCCTGCGCTGCTGTAGCATGGATCTGCTCTCTGAGCACGCCGCCTCTGCCGGCCGTTGTGCGCTCGATGTGCCCCGAACCTGCGACCCACCACAGCCCCTCGGGGACCCCTCTGACCACCCCTCATGGGGTCCTGCTGCCCACTTGCCCAGGGACCCCGGGCCTGATCTCCCTCGTTCCCCTTGCCGGCCCTGGCTGTCCCCACCGCTGTCACCCCCAGGATACCTTCAAAAATACTATCCAGCCATCCCGGAGGGTGAGAGCTGGCAGCCGCCTGCAGCCTGGAGAGCACGTCCATCCTTGTAAGAGAAGGGGGGAAGCCTGGTGGTGTGGGAAGCGTGGGAGGGTGATGTCTTTGCTGTTCGGCGTCCTGGTCAATGAGAAAGGGGTCCTGCCTCACAGCGTCCTTTTGTTATACCTGACCCCTCCTCTGTCCTTGTCACTTCCCCCTTTACTTTTTCCCCTTTTTTATCTTCCCGGTCACTTCCTCCCTGCCACTGTCATGCCCGCCTCCCTCCAACCCCCTTCTGGGGTCTCATCCTGCGTTACTATATCCAAACATGGAAGGTGTATGACACAACTGCAAACAGATCAAGACATAGCCATTCGCCTAAACTGACATCACAAGCAAGGAAAGCAGTAATTAGAGAAGCAGCCTAAAGACATATGGTCACTCTGGAGGAGGTGCAGAGATCCACAGCTCAGGTGAGAGAATCTATCCACATGACAATTAGTCGTATTCTTCATGGAGGTGGCATTTATGGAAGAGTAGCAAGAAGAAAGTCATTTTTGAAAGCATGCCACATGATGTCCCAAGTGCAGCTTGTAAAAAAAACAATGTAGGGGGCACAGCAAGCATGTTGTAAATGTGGAACTGGTCAGATGAGACCAAAGTAGAACTTTTTGGACTAAATGCAAAATGCCATGTGTGGCAGAAAAATAACACTACACATCACTCTGAAAAGACCATTCTCACCATCAAACATGGTGGTGGCAGCATCATGCTGTGGGGATGTTTTTCTTCAGAAGGGACAGGGAAGCTTGATTTGAAGAGAAAATGGATGCACCTAAAAACAGGGCAATCCTGGAGGAAAACCTGCTAGAGGCTGCAGAAGACTTGAGACTGGGCCATAGGTTTACCTTCAAGCAGAACATCGACCCTAAATATACTGCCATAGCTACAATGAGTGGTTAAGATCTAAGCATATCTATGTGTTTGAATGGCCCAGACAAAGTCCAGATCTATATTACATTGAGAATCTGCGGCAAGACTTGAAAATTGCATATCACAGATGCTCTCCATCCAATCTCACTGAACTAGAGCTAGTTTGCAAAGAAGAATGAGCAAAAATGTCACCTTGTAGATGTTCAAAGCTGGTAGAGATATACCCCAAAAGACTTGCAGCAGTAATTGCAGCGAAAAAAATCATGTATCATTTCCTTTACATTTCACAAATACTTGTTACTTAGTATTAATATAGCACATAAAATCCAGGTACCGTATAACTGTATATACTCGAGTATAAGCAGACCTGAGTATAAGCCGAGGCACCTAATTTTGCCGAGGAAAACTGAGTAAGCTTATTGACTCAAGTATAAGCCAGGTATGCATTGTCCCCCTCAACCAACAACAATACCAAAGTGCCCCCACAAGCAGTCAGGGAGTACACATAATACCAGAGCATTGCCATAAGCAGTCAGTCAGTACACATAATACCAGAGCGCCCCCATAAGCAGTCAGGGAGTACACACAAACAATGCCAAAGAGTACATATATCAGTACCAGAGTACCCCCATAAACAGTGTCAAATAGTACACAAAAGCAGTGTCAGGTTGTCCATATAAACAGCGCCAGACAGTACACATAAGCAGTCTTAGAGAATACACATAAGTGCCAGAGTGCCCCATAAACAGTGCCATATTGTCCCCAAACAGTGTCATATTGTCCCCCATAGACAGTGTCAGACAGTACATATAAACAGCACCAGAGTGCCCCAATAAACAGTGTAAGAGTACCCATAAGCAGTGCCAGAATTCCCCATAAACAGTTTCAGTTGTCCCTATAAACAATGCCAGAGAGTACACAAACAGTGCTAGAGTGCCCCCATAAACAGTGGCAGACAGTACACATAAACAGTTCCAGAGGTACATATGAACAAATAGTGCCCAAGGGCCCCTATGAACAGTACCATTGTCCCTCCACTCACCCTCCTGGCTTTGCTGGATCTCCATCCTCCCCATTGTCCTGGGGCCGGCAGCTCTTCCTGCTTGTTCCTGTGCAGAGAGGTCATGTGACCCCGCTCATTAAGGTAATGAATATGCGCTCCACGCCTACGGGAGTGGAGATGCGTCCATATTCATTACCTTAATGAGCGGGGTCACATAACAGCTAGTCACAGGAACAAGCAGGAAGAGCTACCAGCCCAGGACAACAGAGATGCAGAGAGGATGGAGATCCAGCGAAGCCAGGAGGGTGAGTATTGATGTCTGACTTTTGTATAACCCGAGGGGGGTGTTTTCAGCACAAAAAAATGTTCTGAAACTCTCGGCTTGTACACGAGTATATATGGTATCTTTTTTAAAGATTGTGGGTGTAACGTGAAAAAATATGGAAATGTTCATAGAAAATGAATACTTTTTCAAGGCACTGTTTATGAGAATCCCATACACATTAGACTGGCAATGAGCTGATCTGATGAAATAAGAATTTGCCAGATTGAAAAGATTTTATCGGGCAATTCCATTTTCAGCTAACTTATTCTCTGCAAATTAAATGTCCCTTATTATGCTCTAGGATCTATAAAGAGTATTAGAAATGTAAGATGTAGAAAAAAAATCATGCTTACCTGACCCCTCCACTGCTCTTTGTTCCCCATATGGACCTGGATCTCTGCCGCAGGCTGAAATCCCAGACATCTTCAAGTTCAAGGCTAGGCCTTCCTATCTGGACTAGGCCTTTTCTATTGCATGTGCAGGGACATTCTAGGCCTAGTTGTGGCAGGCGGTTCTTGCCTACATTAATGTAAAGGTGCAGTGCACATTGTGATGTTGAGACATTGCTGCCACCTTATGACGTGCAAAGATTGTCTGGGTCTAGTTGCCCAATGTCTGCCAGTTTGCTGAATTTGAGTGGAGTGAATTACAAATAAATCCACCATCTGGAGAATATGGATTTTTTGAGAAATGCAAGATGAATTCAATTCCTTTAAAATAACTTCCCCCAAATCTACATTGGACTAAAGTTGTCCAAACCCACCAACAGCCTAATGTTTATGTGACCCTTGGACAACTGATTGTTGTGGGAGGTATTTATTGGATGTGCACTGTTTAAGGCTGCCGATTGCTTTGTTCTTCCAGAGATAAGCCATCACCAGATATGTCTTGAGACAGTTTTCTCATAGGGAACACAGGAGCATTCAGCCATTCGAGAGCTCCTGCTCAAGGGAGAGGTGCCCAAAATAGCTGTGGCCGGCTTAAGTGTTCAAGTTGCCTCCAGCATCACCACGGGGGGGGGCGGGGAGAATCATTACACAATGCCCATTAAAATCAATGTGTTGCTTACGTAATGCAGTATAAGAGCCGTCTCTTTGGCAAGACAATCTTTTTGTAACCAATTTCAACTCTAGAGAAAGAGATGGTGATTATAATCAGAATATTCCCCTTTATCAAGTCAGAAGTCCCTGATACGCTATCTAAAAATGGATTTTCATCAAAAAACAACATCTTTAAAGCACCACTCCAGGATTTTTTTTTTATTCCAGTATGGGAGTGGTGCTACTAATCTAAGTTCCCTGACCCTAGTATTATACTTACCACCCACCGTCTTCAGCTGTTGTAGCCACCGTTTTGGTCCTACGTCGCCATCTTGTGACTAAAACTCCTGACTTACCTGAAGTCAGAGGCAACGGTCCTAAGTAGAGCTGAGCGAATATTTTTGGTTACCCGTGTATTTGGCAAGCTATAGCGCTTGCCGAAAAAGCTACAGCGGGAACCCGGCTTCCTGGATTGAGCCTGCTGAACAGCTGATTGCCACCGCAGCTGCATGTGTCACGGCAGTGTCACAGTCACAGCACATGCATGAAGAGCCTGTGTGTTGGGCTCTCCATGCCTGTGCTGTGACTGTGACACAGCCGCGACACATGCAGCTGCGGCGGCAATCAGCTGCTCAGCCAGCACGATCCAGGAAGCCGGGTTCCCGCTGTAGCTAATTCGGCAAGCTCTATAGCTTGCTGAATAAGCGGGGAACCAAAGACATTCACTCAACTCTAGTATAACTGTAAGCTCTCAGTGTAAGTCTAGGAGAGCCTCGTCCTGCCTCTCATAGACTTACAATGAGTTGGGCCTTTGACAACAAACACTGGCGTGATCCGGCAAGTCACAACCTACAGAAGAAAACGGTGGCTAGTGAGTATAGTACTAGGTGTAGGAAACTTAGAACTTCGATTAGTAGCACCATTCCAGTGCTGCAATAAAAAAACGCTGGAGTGGTGCTTTAAATGGACCAACAGGATAGGTAATAAATTGATAATTGCTGGAGGTCAAGAGAAAGTCTTGAACCCAGTAAAACCCTTTAAGAACATAAAATTGAACTTTACTATTTCTTTGAATTGAAGAAAAAAAATGCACATTAATGTGTTTATTATTTTCACTACCCAACGGACTTCTTCCATGATTTGTGACATATCATTTCAATGACAATTGTGTGGGCAAATAAACTAATAGAAAAATGAATGACTACGGGAATCTTCCTTGCAAAATTTGATGTGCAGATATTGTGATAAAATATAATAAAGTTACATTCGTGTTTGCTTGTTTGGGGAGCTGGCAAACACAAGCGTGATATCTTGAGGATTAGGAACAGATTAGGAATGCTATGCCTATTTGAGTACGTAATGCTAATCCTAAAGCAATGAAATGCAGAAATGCAGAGCTACAGTGCTCTGTATAAATTGTGGTGCGCAGAAGCGACAGCTCCAGTGCTTCGAATCTCTCGGGAGATTGGAGAATGGAAGCCTCAACATTACTGCAATGTGGATAAACACGTTAATGATTGTTTACAGGTTCCTGGTATATCGTCTACATTCCTTAGCAATCCATAGGACTCAGATGCTATATAATTGCTTTGTTTCCACAAGGAAGTAATACATTTGGTGACGTTTTTTCTGTAAATTTAGCCAAATGTTGCATTAGAAATAGAAATAAGCCAATAAATAAAAGTGAGATTGAATCCTACTCGAATTTTACAAAAATACTAATTTGCTAAAATGCAGATTTTTTTTTTGCAATTCACGAAGTGAAAGCCGCTGGCTGATATTTTTCTGAGACATATAGGTCCATTAAAAGGTTAAAAAAATGTTATACACACCTTATCGCTCACCTCTCTGGCCCCTTTCCACCATTGCGGGAAATCAGGAGATTCTGTGAGGGAAGGATGAGTGGCGGTAAGTAACGGAGGACAATATAGAAAAACAAAATTCATCAACTCGTCAAGGTAGCAATCAAAGTTTGTTGGGTGCGGTGCACGAACAAAGGATATGAATAAGGTAAAGTGGATAATTCCAGAATCTGCAATTTAAAAATTAAAAAAAGAACACAAAAAATCAGAAATTTGATAAAGAAAATGATTTGATTGTGTCACCATGTTCTGATACCTGTAACGTTTTTTTTTTTGCTTTTTATTATTTTATTTTTCTGTCAATAGAGCTTGTTTTTTCACCATGATATGATGTTTTTATAGGTACAATTTTGGCATATATTGCTTTTTTTTTTTTTAATTTTGGGCATTTAATGTATGTTTTAGACAAATTTATATTTTGATAGATCAGACATTTATAGATATGACAATGCCAAAGACATTTATTTCTTTTTTAATTTCATTGTTTTACAACAGGTCAAATAGGAATGAATTAAAATTGTATATATTTTTTTATATTTTTTTAAAACAGCTTTTTAAAATTTTAACTTAGTGTTTTAGTAACCCTGTTGGCATCTGTCATACTGTATTTGAAGCAGGCTCAGCTCCTGAGCCAGTATCATGCTTTGCTTAGCATCCTATTGTGAAAATTTAATTTATAGGTCAGTAACCAGTTAAATTTAATTTAATTTTTAAAGCATACCTTTCATACAAATCCTGTAGAAAAGTATGGTCTTGCTATCTTCATGTCCCAAAAAATTAGACCAAGAAACTATTTTGATTGTCACGTTCTTCAACTTGCACTGCCTCATTGAATAACATTAGTCCGAGTGCAGTCCGATTTTTTTTATTGGGTTAAGCTAGTCCGATTTATATGCCAGTAGCAGTGTTGGACTGTAGTGCCAAGGGCTGACTAGTAACCAACTCCAGGGCCCAACCAACACCAGTAACCAACTCCAGGCACCCACTTTTCAGCTTCGTGCAAATGTGACATTATCCTCAATCACAAATTTACATAGCAATCAACTGGGTAGATTGTTACATGAATAAGATGCTGCCTTTGTCTCTACATAGTGATTCAAATTTATAGTGCCAAGTACTGCTCATATAAGAGGGTGATGTCTCACTCTAGCACAGCGGCCCACCAGAGGATTCTCCTATTGTCCTGTGGGCCAGTCCAAGACTGAGTGTGAGTGAGCCATAAATCATATCCTATAGCCCTTCAAAAACACACATTAAAAAGGGGACAATTACAATTTGATGACCATGAACTATTTGCTTCCTGCACGAATATCATACTCAGATCATTTAAACAGGCAGTCCCTATAAGTTGTTATACCATCTTCCTCTTTTAGCCAAAGCAAAGTGGTAACAAAAAGCAGCTGTAATGCTGGGGTAGTTGTATACAAAAATATCAAGTCAATAGATAGCAATAAAGAAAAAAAAATGGTTGAAATGATTGTAGCCCCAGGCTTTTGCCAGACTCAAAGGTCAAGTCTCAATTCCAACTATGGATATTCTTTTTAAAGATGCCTTCCACACGGGTTCACAAACAAAAGCAAAAGGTAAGAATTTCCAATGTTGACAGTGGAGATTAAAGACTTGTAGTTTATTCAGACGTATTTAAAAGGGAATCTGCTACTAGGTTTTTGCTACCCCATCTGGGAGCAGAAAGATGTAGGGGCAGAGACCCTGATTCCAAGGATGAGTGGCAAAAGTGCATGTAAGTTAGACATATGCAGTTGCACTCAAAACTTTACATACCCCGGTAGAATTTTTGCTTTCTCTGCCTTTTTTCAGAGAATATGAATGATAACACTATAACTTTTTCTCCACTCATGGTTAGAGATTGGGTGAAGCCATTTATTGTCAAACTACTGTGTTTTCTCTTTTTAAATCATAATGACAACCCAAAACATCCAAATGACCCTGATCAAAAGTTTACATGCCCTGATGATTTTGGCCTGATAATATGCACAGAAGTTAACACAAAAGGGTTTGAATGGCTACTAAAGGTAACATCCTCACCTGTGACCTGTTTACTTGTAATCAGTGTGTGTGCATAAAAGCTGAGTGAGTTTCTGCGATCCAGACAGACTCTTGCATGTTTCACCCCAAGGGTGGACATACCGCATGTGCAGTCAAAGAAAATGGCAGCGTAGCGGAGCTGCAGCAATCCGTCCTGCTCCCTGCCCGCGCTCCCAGTCTCTCACACAGTCAGCAACGCAGCTGGATGACATCATCAATCAGCGCCGCAGCTGTGCCAGAGAGAGAAAGCTGCCGGTGATGGTGATGCTGCAGGAGAGCGTGCGGAGAGGTG
>VIAB01000122.1:405235-420123 GCA_009801035.1 Oophaga pumilio
TCAGAACAGTGCGATCACATCGCGCTGTTCTGAGTGTCTCAGGGAGCAGTACCAGGAAGAGCTGAAAATAGCAGGTATAATATTAGGTGCAGGGATCTTACGTTAGATCTCAAGCGCTGCCTTAAAAAAACGCGGAAGTGGTGCAAATATAAATGGGTAAAAATAGGTCCACAGAGATGAGTAAGATTTATATTAAAGCAAGAGAAATGCTAAATACCATTATTATAGCTGAGTGTGATATAATCAGTTATTAAGTGGAATGAAGCAGTTCCTTTTGGTGATATGGTCCTAGAATTAGAATTGTTCCTTCAGTAATTGCTGTAATAATTAAAACCCAGTGCTATGGGATTACTCCATGTATCTCCTGTTCCATGGTGTTTAAAAATCAGAAACCATTATGTCTGACAAGTGTTAAATAAAAGGACATCTTTCAATTATCTTAATCTTTGCAGAATAATATTCTTTCTCATACTTGATAGTATATAGATCAACCCGCTCCATATGATTTATTTTACGTAATATCAACATGTTATGCAGCATTTTATAGGCACTGTAAATTCCCTATCATTCTGTTTTTGGAGTATGGGAAGAAACCAACATAAATTTGGAGTAATGTAAAACTTCATGAATATGTTGTAATTGTTCAGATTTGAACCCAGGACCCCAGTGTTGCAAAGTAACATTGCTAATCACAAGCTGCAGCTTTTTGTGTAGATATAATCTACAAGACTTAAAGGGATTATTCTAAAATTAAAGCCTTAGAGAGGATTAAAGAGTAGCTGTGGGCAGCCACAGACTGATGATTTTACTAAATATGCTGTATTATTATCAAAAATGCACAAAAGTGTCTCTAATAGCAGGCTAAAGGAGCAGACTTTCTAGAAAAAGTTGGTCTGAACTTCTTGGTTGTGGGACCTAGGAATGCAGGGCAGGATTGCAGAACTTTTAGCGGCTTCCCTCACTGAGATAGCATGTTATAAGATCTTATGCTTCTTCTAAACCAACATTGCGGCTTTCTCTACTAAGAAGTTGTAAGGAGTACGACCAGACCGTGGGTACCTGCATGCGGGGTCTGGAACTGAAGAGGCTGCAACCCCTGTTCCCGGATAGAAGCCTGAGTGAAGCGGACCTTCCCCTGTATTCGGAGGGGGCGGGGAGAGACAGGTCAAAAGCGCGTGCAGCAGCGAGAGCTAAGAGCAGAAAGTGCACGCTGCTGAGCAGTTTGGCACCAACCCAGAGCAGCGCGCAGCAGAGTGGTCAGAGGCACTCTCTGCTTCCCTCTCCCCCACAAGAGAGTATTGGCGCTGCGGCAGGGCCCCACAATATGCAGAGGGACAGCTGCCAGGAGAGGAGCCGGGAGTGTCACAGCAGTCCAGGAAGAGGGACCACTGTAGAGAGTACAAAGCCAGGTGTGCGCAGCAGCCAGGCAAAGGAGTGCTTCGTCCGGGGAACACCGGCATTGTGCAGGCCAGTGTCCACCATCTCCCACTGCCAGCAGTGGGGACCAGAGAGGGAGAGGACCGTGCAGTGAGTGCTCGGTGACTACAGAGAAAAGGTGCAGTGTGCTGGTGACTACCAGAGAGAAAGGCGCCGTACGCTAAGTGTCCGTGAGTACCACGCGCGTGCCGCCTGAAAGAGATCGGGTGCATGACCGTTATCTACACCCTGATGTTGCCAGAGAATATTATGCCCTGACACCCTTGACCTGACTTCACCAGTGAATATAGTTCAAGAGCCAAGTTGGGCTCGTACAGTATATGGACTAGGAGCAGTGGAAGGTACCAGAGACCGACTACTGTCACCAGAAGACTGGGCTTTGTTGCCCACAGGACACTCCAGGAAAAGACCCCGCACCAGCCATTGCGCTATTGACTGCTCAGCGAGAGCTACAGTTTGAGAGGCTTCCGTAATAAGTGCTTCACAAGAACTACCGTTAGCTGATCCGTTATCCTTTACCTCAGAATATCCCTCTCTAATTTTATTGTCTATTCTCCTGTTTAACCCTTCACCTCCCTGCTTGGAGAATTCCCCTGTAATTAAATGTGTTAACCCTTGCTCTGCCTCCTGCCCGTCACTGCATCCCGTGTTCCTGCTGATTTCTCACACAGTCACCAGTAACATCATCTCTGGCAGCATCATTGAAGTAGTTACTGATCATTAACTTCTTAGTAAAGGATGAGGCATCACTAGGTTAGATTGATATGGAAATCTGTACTAGCAAACATCCAGTCTTTACAGATGACTTGAATAAAAATGAATCAGAGTTACACTTAAAAAGAAATAGGGAAAGCTAAAAAGTTACATATATGGAGATCTCTATGAATATGATAGAAATAAAACATGCCGCAAAAGATATGAGGCCAAGGCCTCTTTCACACTTCAGTCGTTCTACCTCATTTAAATTCCGCCAAAGGGTGAAAAAAACGGATCCGTTGTAAAATTTCAAAAACGGAGGCAACGGATCAGTTTTTAGACGGATCCGTTATGAACTTTTGAACCCCAGAAATGGACGCTTAATATGGCGAGAGAGAGAGAGAGCGAGCTCCAGAATGGGTTTTTAGCACTTTCTGCAGAGAACAACGGATTCGTTGGCGGATTCCGCCAAAAATGGATGAAGACGGATCCGCCACCCATAGACGGCCATTATACAAATCGGCAGACGCGACGGATCCGCCATGGTCCGCCTTTTTGATGCACACAAAAAATGTCCCAGTGGACGTTTTCAAAAAGCGACGGACGGCAAAATTATGACGGATCCATCACTTGATGGATGGAACGGATGCCCATCCGTCAACATCCATCACTAATGCAACTCAATGGCAAAAAAACGGATCCGCCAAAAAAAAAGGCGGATCCGTTTTTTTTACGCTTTGATGGATTTTAACTGATGTCGAACGACTGAAGTGTGAAAGAGGCCTAACTTGCAGGTTAGTAGAGTTCTGAATCTGCCCGATACCTGTACTGAGAAGCCCACTACCAGGAGGAAATTACCTTTATCCCCTCTTCCTGGCGGACCCTGACACTGACTGATAGCCAGCCCTAATGCCAAGCTGCTGACAGTCAGTGCTAGGGGAGCAGTTACATCCGGTCCTCTCTATACAAAGAACATTGACTGAACCCGTACCTGTGCTACTTCACTGACTGAGACCCAAATGCTGTCAGGAGGAATAAAGCTAATTTTTTTTTCACCTGACAGATTTCCTTTAAGGCAATATTCTGGCTCCCAGCCTTGGAGTTTCTACACATGCCTAAATCAAAGAATGTTGCACATCAGTAATAATTGTACAATGAATAAGCAAAATATAAACAATCATCAATTTTCAAGGACAGAAAGAACATCCATAGTTTTGTGGTAGGTACTCTTTAAATAAGAAGGTTTGTAATACCTTTACTATCTCAATGTGTCACTGATTCTGTTCTCTGTGCTTGTCAGAAGTTCTAACTTCTTGTGATGTCCGGTACATTTTTGTCCGCCTTCTCATCTGGAAGGGGCAATGTACATACCATCATGAACAGTGGGAAAATAAGGGCTTTTAGGCAAATGTGCAGCAGCCTTCCTCTACTAGGCGGAGACCAACACTATGCCTTCTAAACATTGTGGATGGTCCAAGGGGACACTATTATCCTTATGGAGCGGAACAAGCTGGCATAAAGAGGCATATAGGCCATGCAATGCTCCTTTGGAAATTTAAATATTCACATAACCTTTTTAGAGAGGACAGACACTCTAATACCACATATTGGGGATAGCAATGTTAAAACTTAATATTGACCCTTTAATGAGACTTTCTATATATCAAACAAGGCACTCTGTACTGATAAAGGGCAAACACTGCAAAACAGGTGTCTGCAAGTGGAGTAGTGTCTGATTTGGCTTCTTATACTCAATCTTGTCACAAAGCTCATTAAATGGTTGACATTGACATTTAGGACTGCTATCCCCAATAGTTGTCCCTAAAGTTCTAATTCTCAAGTTCTGAAGAATTGTAGGAAAACTGAGAGACAACTGAAAACGGCCACAACTGGAAGAGCAAATGGAATAATGATTGGCCTGCACTCTTGTCCAGATGCGAGGTGCTGGTGCAATGGGCCTACAGACCCTATGTCCATAAAAGATGAAATTCACCGCACACTCTGTCCATATAGTGATGCAAAGGGGTAATTTTATTGCACTCAGTGGCAACAATAAGAGACAAGGGGAAGTAGGGATACTTGAGCGACTATATACAACGTTTCGGCCTCAATCAATTTGTCACTTCAGGTATGTATGGCAGATCTCCCGCGCTATGCCTGCTGAGTGTGCTTTAAGAAGGGTATACCTCCGCGCATCTGTAAACAGCCCCTGTATGCCCGGTAGAGCAACATGGAAATTGGGGGATTAGATGTCAAATTTGGCTTGCCTGGATGAGGCACAAAAGTGTTGAAAAAGAGAGTTTTGAGAGGATAAAAAATAAATACCTTTCAAAGAATCTAAAAAAGTATGAGGAAAACCCTTTAAAGTAACTATAAACAGGTCATGCTGAACTTAGGGATCTTGTACATAGCTATTTTACTAATCCATACAATTGGTCATGCACACTCTATAATGGACCCATAAAGTATCTCCATATTCCTCAGATTTTATAAAACTGAATAAAAAAATTAAAAATTAACCTTAATTTCATCATGAATCTATTTAGAAGAATGTCAGGAGGAAAGAGATAAAGGCTACAGAACCTATCTTCAATTGGACTTGCAGATTTCACTTAGAGGCACTCTGTAGTTGGCTATATAATGTCATACATCGAGGATGAAGAAGCCAACCAACTTACATTTTTTTAATAAACTGAAGTAGAAAGGTAGAAAGGAATTAGTTGGGGAAAAAAAAGAGTATACGTGACAGAGAAAAATACTTTTTAGAACATTTCTCCTGGATCTTAATGTTTTGAGTTGTGCAGATACAACACAAGTTTCAAAGATTGCACTTTGCTCCACAAGCATGTCTCTAATAGCTCTTTCCTTTAAGACTATAATTACTCAAATGAAAATACTGTGCAGTGTTAGAGTTGTCTGAAAATCTATGAAAAAGTTTGCCCATGGGATTTGTGACATGACTCATTTAATGATCACAGGCTAGTGCAATTGGTCCTTTCTCATCGATTCCCATAAAAATAAGCCTGGCTGCTGGGAGAAAGATTTAACATTGTACAACTCGGACATGCAGTTACTTTCCTCTGCTAATTTAAGAACTTTCCACAACCTAGAAGAAAGTTACTCTTAGTACAATGTAAGTGCAAAATGGACCTTGTATATGAAACAATGATTTTGTTATACTTAGTGGAATATTCACATGTTGATTCGAAATTTTTGCAACTGAAAAATCACATTAGTCTGAATGTAGTTGCTAGGCTAAGGGCATCTAGCATCTGAGCGTCAGGAGTATATGCTCAAGATTCATATGCCTTACAATAGTCACAATCTAAGTAACATGGCAATCGTCCACCATGGGGACTTATTCAAGATGATCGAATCAATTCGATGTGAATCGAATTTGAGTAGAATTTTAGGAAATTTGCAGGTTCCAGTGACCCCAAACAATTTGCGGTTCGATTTTCAAATTTTTCATCCATACACGCCACAATCCATTGCCTTGTTGCAGGTGCTGGCTTTCTAGGCTTGGTTAGCATTTCTTACTATGCCATTATTGTAAGGTTACAGAAAAAAAAGAGAGACAGGCGCACATAGGATGATACAGTATAGGGTAGATGAGGATCGGTGGAGTTGAGGGGATTATGTAGCTATATGTAGCCTATTTTTTGAAAAAGAGTTCATTATAAACTTGTTGAAACGCGTAATAAAGCTACTATGTAATACTCCCACAGCGTGGAATAGCTACTTTTCCAGCAGAAATGTGGTCAACCAGAAACATCCATCTCCTTTTACTCCTCAATATATTTTTTGATAGATGGTTGAATTTTGCTAATAGCATTGAAATTGAAGAAGACATTTAATCGTGCATGTCTGTTTTTGCTCACCTTTTCTACCAGTCCAATTTGACAACCGTTCATGCCACACCTTCACGCCTGATGCCCCAATTTTCTTTTTCTACATGTACTTAACTACCTAGCATTTCTTATTACATCTACTTTGGCAAGGATTGATGTGGATGTAGGTGGGGAAAAGATTGTCAATAGTTAATTATGATGTTGTACAAAATGTATGATAAAAGAAAAAGTGGCAATGGCAATAGATGGAATAGCATTTGAAAAAAAATACTACAGCTAAATTTGTGAGAGCCACTAGCAGCAACACTAGCACGACCACCATCACTGGTCCTAGATGTCCAAGCAATAGTATTACTAAATGCTGGTCACAGTTATTCTCCTTTGCCAGACAATATTATACATACATATCATGAAATACATGACATCACCCATTTTAGTCAAAGCAAGATGATGTTACCTCTGGCAGTGACACTGTCATTTTGAGTCAGTGTTCTGCACAGAATGGTCTGGCAGATCACATATGACTAAGAGTTTTATTAATTTTAAAAAACATGGCAAGTCTGTCAGTGTGCTGTGCAATGAAATGTGCTGTTGGTTACTAGCGGGTTGCCATCTGTGGTGATGTCACTTTGACATTACTAAGGCTGTTTTGTTTTAAAAATATTGGAATGGATTGGATACAGTCCTTTGAAACCTCCAATGTTTAAATACATGTCTTCAGGGCGATTGGAGTACTTGTGACTCATGGTGAATTTACTTAATGTAAATTACAATTTTTGGAAGCATTAGCAGAACCTGGAGAATTTGAATTTCTAAACATTTAATCATCTTTAGGATTTATTGAGAAAAAACAATACATTTCACACAGTGGCTCTCTGTATAGGAAATCATAGTCTGCTTAACTTTTTTTTAAAGTTAAATACATATTAGGGAGATGCATACCATCAGAAAGATGCCAAAATGGGCACCCTTTTGATGTCTGTGTGGTAAATAGGGTCCTATTTTGCCACCTTCTCTAAGAACAACATGATGTAGTGGCAGAGACCCTGATTCCAGCGATATAGCACTTTACTGGTGCTGTGATTTTGATTAAAAACTGTGTTATCTGCTGAAGATCTTCCAGTTCTCCGAATGCTGGGCTCTGTATTACCCTGCTGACTCCACTGATTGGCAGCATCTTGTGAACACTCTGCATAGGCAGGAAACTGATATTCAGTGGTGGAGAGGGGTTAAACAGAGCTCATGAATATGAAAGAATATCAGGAAGCAGGTTTACTAGTCCTCTAGTGATAATCTCCTGCTGATAAAACAGTGATTTTATTAAAACTACACTAACCCCACAATGCTTGAGTCAGGGTCTCTGTGCCTACATTATGCTGCTGTTAGGTTAGGTGGCAAAAACCTGTGACAGATTCCCGTTAAAGTATACTGATAGTGCAGTGAGCAGGAACATTGGTAGAAATTTCTGCGACTAATCTGTTTTAAGCTTGTTCATATGGAACACATTTGCTGTCCAGAATTTTACAGTGGCAGCTTAGTAGCTAAGATTTTATTGAAAACCCACAACATAAATTTACCGGCGCTGACATCTGTAGCTTGTCAATTTAGGCTGTATATATTCACCAAATATTTCTCTTTGTAGCAATAGATCCACGGTATTAGCATATACTGCAGCAATATTCACTCCCAAAGGAATCCACTAGAAATGAAAGGAGAGTAGAATTTCCTAAAATTTGCATTTTCGCATGAATTCGAGCACTTTGAGATTCAAATTGTTTGTAAAAAAAACGTATTCTGCACAATTTCCCACACTGCGGAAGCATCAGAGAAAAGGCTTACGGCTTCGTGTGGTTTTGTAGGCTTTCCCATAATGCCCTACAGCTATGACAGCTATCAGATTATCACACCTTGTACAGTGATGGTCAGTACCTGGGCCATCACAAATCTGAGGTTCCAAGTGGGGCACATCTTGAACGGCAGAATTGTTTTCCATTTACAGAGTCACTGGGAAAGCCCCTTTCTCCTATAATGTGTAAGCTCTAAGGCTACGTGCACACGTTGCGGATAGTTATTGGTTTTGTCGTGTTTTTTTGCAGCGAAAACGCTTACCCAACACAACCCATTATATTCTATGGGATTCCGCAATGCTGTGCACATGCTGCGTGTTTTTCCGCAGCGGAATCGCATAGCAGAAAAATACACAGCATGCTCATTCTTTTGCGGAATCGCAGCGATTCCGCCGCCATATGATTGCATTGCACTCCTTACTTTCAGCATGTGACTATGCCCACCATGCACAAAGTGAGCGGTTCATGTGCGGATGGTACCCAGGGTCTGGAGGAGAGGAGACTCTCCTCCAGGCCCTGGGTACCATATCCCTGTTAAAACAATAATTAAAGTAAAAAATCGTGATATTCTCACCTTCAGGCTGCCCCCGCAGCTTTCCCGCCTCTCAGCGAGAGCTCGCGGCAACTCCCGTTCCCAGGGATGCCTTGCGAGAATCACCCCAGATGACGTAGCGTGATGCTATGTCATCTGGGGTCATTGTTGCTAGGCATCACTGGGAACGGGAGTTGCCGGGAGCATCGCGAGGACCAGGAAGGCTGCAGGGACGCTGGAAGGTGAGAATATCACAATTTTTTTTATTTTTAACATTATATCTTTTTACTATTGATGCGGCATAGGCGGCATCAATAGTAAAAAGTTGGTCACACATGTCAAACACTATGTTTGACTCGTGTGACCGACCTGTCAATCAGTTTTCCAAGCGATGCTGCAGATCGCTAGGAAAACGCTAGCATTCTGCAAGCTAATTCCGCTTGCAAAGCGCTCATTTTTAGCGGGAATACGCATACCATATAAAATGCGTATTTCCTGCAGCAGGGAGGTGCGGGATTGCCGCAGAAATTTCCATGGCAATTCCGCAACGTATGCACATAGCCTAATGGTCAACAGGGTTCTCTCTCTTACCTGTAGTGCAGGTGCAGACAACAGTTTTCTCCACATTTGAGAAAATCAATCTAATTATGTTAATCACACTCTGATCAAATACTGATCAGAGTTCAATAAGAGTATGATCTGATTTTCTCGGAGGTGGGGAGAAAAAAAAGTTTCTCCACCATCTCTAAAGTGTCAGTCCATGAAAAGTTGAATGGGTGAGACCCATCCAATTATTGGAGCTGGGCTATCTGTCAAAACGATGGATAGCACTCTTTCGAGTTTTAGGGTCGTTTGCACAAGTCCATAGAGAGTAAGGTCATCTTTCCTACCTTCACATGTATTTTCTGTGCAATTACAAGCTTTCTACAGATTTATTCACTGCAAATCAAATTTTGGGGGAAAATTCGCCAAGGCAAGTGAAGTAGAATTTTAAAAGATCCACTCATCTCCAGGATCCACCAGTAGAGCACTAGCCGGTACAGGCTTGAAGGGTTACCAACTACACATTCTAAGATGACAACTAATGTGTTGTAGTTGTATATGATATCTGAATTAGACAATGTATTTGTCACGGTGGTAATTCACTGCAATTCACAGCTCTGCCTGGCCACCAAACTGAGCATTTCAACTTCTGTTGCATATCCTTGATGTCTCGATATGGCTATAGGGGGTGTGGCCAGGTCCTGCAGGAATTTAACCATGCTGTGTCCTGCATGGTTTGGATTCCTAAGCCAATCACCATCCAGGAGGTGCCATTTTAGGCAGAGGCGCCCTCCACATTTTGCCTGAGCTTAGGTTCCTTGTTCCTATCAGTCTCAGTCATCAGTCCTGTGTTATATCATCTCATTTCACCTGATAGTGACCCATTTAGTTTACCCGTTCTTTTTGACCTCCGCTCCGCTCCTGACCTCCACTTAGTTTTCTGAACCCATGCTATCTTTCCTGAAACCAAATCGTCTGACTACATTTCTGTCTCTCCCCTCCTGTACCTGGCATACCTACTCTGACCCATGGAACTGCTGCAGTCCCAGGGCCTGCCATGGAGTGGTACCTGGTATCTACCGGCAGCCCAGTCTATCCTCACCATCAGAAGCTCTAGTGAATTTCTGGTTGAGACTTAATCATGCCCCTAAGCCAGGCCCATGGTGCAGTTGGTTCACACCCATCAGCATTACAATATCAACTATGGAGGCAAAAAAGGTAATCAGCTCACGTTCCAGAGAAGACAAGTCAGTGTGAAAACCACTTGTATTCATATAGGAACCCTGGTAGACCTTGTCTAGTCAGGGTGATGTACAAGGAGTGTAGGAACACACCAGGCTGGTATACAAGTCAGAAATGGAAGAATGATCCATGAGGACTGGCTCCAGCACCAATGGGAAAATGTTAAAACATAACTTTTACGGTGCAATTAAAACATGGTGAAAAAAAAGCAAAAATATAAAAAGCAATTAAGTTAAGAGTCCATTCCATATGCTTACATGTTTTAGATTATCAACCCTTATTTATTGGTATGAATAGCTATGAATAAGGGTTGCTAACCTAAAACACATAGGCTTATGGATTCTTAATCTTTTTTTTGCTTTTTCTCACCAGGTTTTGAACATTTTCTAATTGGTGCTGGAGCCCAGTCCTCATGGACTATTCTTCCAACATATCAACTATGCTATGAAGAGTTAGGTATCTAATCACAGTTTTTTGCATCTAGATATTTTGCTGCACAGTGGTAGTCTGCCAAGTTAAAAAATGCAAAATCTGTATTTTTACCCTCTCCGACACTGTTGTCCATAAAACAGATGATTGGCATGTGTACAGTAGTGTCCCAAAGAGACTCTTTCGTAAGGGTCTGGTCACATGACATTGCTTTGTATACCGGCCAAAAAATATAGTTTTTGTACTATAAAATTGTATCTAAGGCTCTCACTACTGGTTTGTGGTTAGATGCAGGGTGAAAAAAAAATTCAACAGCACAAAATTATTGTAAGTCTATTAGAACGTTTCTTATAGGAACCAGTGTCACAATAAAGTTTATTCCACTAGTCGCAAACAATAAAGATTTCTGATCATTGAGAGCAGGCATAGATCTTAAAATCTACAAAAAATTGATAGAGAAAGGTTATTGTAAAATTTGATAATTTTTATTATTATAATGTCATTTACTTTAACTGAACACTTAAATATTCAATTTCAATATTATATTTCTCAATAGTAAAAAAATAAATAAATGGAAATACCAATGATTCTGGTCCTCTAATGGTTAAGGCAACAATTTTGCTCACTGCTGGTTCTTATTTTTTTATTTTTGGATACATTTCCGATTGCTTTTTTAGCCCAGAAATGACTATTTAAATGTCCTCTCCAGAGCTGCTGATCGCAGTAGGATCAGACCTGAAATCCCCATGCAATATATTCCAGGTTGGAGTATATCCGAATACCCCTTCTAATTCCCAAAAGAAGTGTATAATGGAGCCGCTGCAGTGCTATGTATTATTACAGAGCTTTTGTTAGCTGTGAAACTTGCCTGAATGAATTCATGGATGTTATTAAAGTGGATACGAGATTCTGAACTGCCAGTAACCGGATTACATGTATGTTTCTCTGAGATAAAATGTGATAAATGGCCGGGAAGACTTTCTCAATACAGTTGCTTGCTCCTCCGTTTTTTTATCTTGGTACAGTATTTACTGTGGTAAGATGTCAAACTACTAAAATTCTGCTATACATTTACCAAGTTTTTACTGACATATTGTTTTATTGTTGTCGAGAGAAACACCATTCCCTTCCCACTGTTTTGCAGTAATTTATTTATTCACACTTTACAATGTAATTTTGCAGTAGGGCGATCGTACATCATTTCTATATTTAGGACATTTTTAACTCTCAACTCTCAACAACGAAAAAAATGTACCATATGTAAGCTATTTTGGCTTTTGACATGAAATATGGTTTAGCAATCCTGTAGCAAAAGTCCACCCACCATGTGCCATTTATGAAATTGGTGTCCCCTTATCTCCAGGAGTGAGCATTTGGCCCACTAAAGGCATCAATGTCCCAATTGATAAGGAAAATAGTCGATACAACTATTGACCCATAATTTGTCAATATATTATATTACTTGTTGTACTTGTTGTACCAGCAATATAAAATCATGTTTTCTTTCAGCTAGAAGATTCCAAGGCTAAGTCTGAAGATATTGTTGGAAAGTTCTGTAAGATGTTCTTCCTTAGTTAATGTGTACTCTTAATAACAAGGCACTCGATGTCTCCTGCACCAGAATTGACCTTGAAATTAAATAATTGTTTATATTTTACTTATGAATTTTTTATTTATTCTGTCTGTGAAGCATAAAAACTCAATGGTTGTCAGCTAAAATATTGATCCTTTTCCAACAAGGCAGATCCCTCTTTTCCATATTCATAATGGTTTTAAATCTTATCTTTACTTTTATCTCTTTTGATTGTAGCTTTACTCTAAATACATTTTCCTTTTTATTGAAATCCTTTGTGAAGACGGATTTTTCGCTTGGAATACAGATTTCTATATCCCAAGACAACATTTACTTTGCACCCCTATGACACCATTGTAGCTATGTCCTCTTAGACATCTGAAATAAAAAAATATGCTGATTTATTAATAATAGCATACAGTAGAAATGAGCGAATCGATTTGATGCAAATCAATCTTGTGTCAATTTTTTAGGAATTTGTTGCAGACATTTTACACATTGCAAAAGAGTGCATCACACGATGATCACTTGACCTCAGGCATCGTTAGATAGGCTTTCCTATAAAACCTTGCAGTCAGCACATAACATGGTCCCACATGGTCACTCAGCCAATCAGAAGAGACTATCATATGCTGTATAAAAGCAGAATCAGGAAATGCAGCAACCAGTTTTTGGTGAATGTGAACGTCGCAGCTCACATCTTAGCTAGAGATAGTTAAAGAAAGCCATAAAGCTGACAAAACTGTATAGATTGGGTGTGAAAGCATTTGACTGAAGAAGCTTAGCATGTGAGGAAAAGAATATATTATATGCTTTTTCTAGTGCATTGGGAGGCTTTGGAGTACTATTGATTTGAATTTCCTGGAAAAATTTGGTAAATCTAACAAATTCAAATTTCAAAACCGAAAAAAGTGTATAAAAAGAAATTATTTTATATGCTGAACCAAATGTGATATATAAACTGTGTGACAAAGTCACTGGCAAAGTACTGGATCTGAGATATGTTTCACTGAGGCTGTTGGCTTCAGTGATATGAAACCTAGAAGTTTGCTCTGGTACACAAAGTGCTGAGAGGGGTTAATCAGCCGTTTTAATGGCTAGTCTTTTTAGCAAACAGCTGAAGAGTGGGTGGGAGGCTAATCACCATATCTCCTCCACAGGGTGTGGTATGGAAGGTAAATAGACAGTCTTCTGAGTCATTCCTTGTTTGGTGTGTCTGGTGCTGGCAGCTCCAGAGAAGTGTTTGTGTTAAACCGTACTGAACCCGGTTGATATATCCTGAGCAAGCAGATCCCGCAGATGCCCAAAAGGCAGTGTTTATTTTTCACTTTGCACTGGTTTATGCCGCATGTATATAATGAGAAAACAATAGAGGGAAAATAATGGGGAAAACTGTCAGCTTACCATCTGTTGCAGCAACTTGCCGGATGAAATAATATTGCCCAGAGCCGTCTCAGTCTTGGACGTCGATAAATAGAAAAAGGTGGGGGAAGAAACCTCCAGCGATGAAATCAGAAAGGAAAGTAATCTTGTATATAATAAACCAATGAAAGATTTAAAGAGACAGTGCATCTGTGTTTACCTTCGTGTGCAGCCGGGTGAGCCGACCTACCACAACAGTTAAAATAAATAACAGTAAACAAATTATTACAATATTCCACAAAGAGTCATTCATTCTTTAGCTTTAGGGTCATTTCCATCATGTGACAGTTACCAGAAAGTGACCCTTCACATTGTGCCTCCTGGTTATACTACCTTGGTGTGGCCCTCATCTTCTTGCAATGTCCTCTCAGGACTAGTCAAGACTGGAAGTTTCAGTCTAGAGTGCATGTCATAACGCTATTCCAGGCCTAGATTCCAACAAAAGTTCTGGCCTAGAGTGGACGTCAGAAGGTTGCGGCACACATTATAACGTCGACATGACCCTACCACATGCATATGCTTAGAGAGACGTCCTGGGTCTAATCACAGCTGAAATTCTCAGCCTAGAGTGTACATCGCAAGATTCTGTCAGACTTGACTGCTGCCAAAAATCTGCATATGTTATTAAATAGTCTTTTACACATGATGGGGTTGGTATACTTGCTTTGAACGTCCATGCCAGAATGGCAATTCAATTCTGAAGCTAAAATGGCCATTTCCATAAAATGCTCATTTCGATACTCTGCAGAGAGCCTTTTAAAAAAAAAATTATGCAGTTGATCTTACTTAGTTTTTTAAAATAAATACGCCAACCAATCAGGTTTAAGCATTCAACTAGGAAATATGTGCAGTTTGTATTGTGAAATCTGTGGACAGAGCCACCTTTAACTCCTTCATGACATATGATGTATATTTACGTCATATGTCTTGTGCCTGCCTTTTATGTTGGCTCCCGTGCTCAGCCCACATATTTCCCAATACATGACAGCTGGTTTAATCAGCAATTATTTGCCTCTAATAGCCATGGGTGCAGAGGTGCTCTGCCGACAGCTGTTAACCTGTTAAATCCCGCTGTCAGTCTCCCATCGGCAAACCCTTGTTGTGGTCGCGGGGAGCCAATGAGCTGTTATGATGACCCCTGTGCCTGTCATTATGATCTTCCTATGAATGCCGCCTCGTGGCAAGTATTTATAAGAGATCATGATTTCTGCTATACATAGCTAAGGCAGGCAGACAAGTGTATCTTCAAGTCTCCTAAGGGAACAATAAAAAAAAGTTTTAGAAAATAAGAAAAAAACAGAAAAGTTCAAATCACC
>VIAB01000122.1:428307-450699 GCA_009801035.1 Oophaga pumilio
GTGCTGAAAATCTCGGCTTATACATGAGTATATACGGTAGATAAATTGTAATATGACTTTCAGTTATCTATACCAGCAATTTGTGGAGTTATTATGTAACTGACCAAGGAGAACTGGAGTGACCCAGCAGCTATGGATGTTCTCAAATTGTGACATTGTCTACCAAATGAGACAATTATCCTATTGTCTTGACAGCTTGAATTGACCTTTAAGTGGCCTTGATCAATCACTTCCTAGAAATGTAGGTATATTCTACTGCAGGTCCACAAAATTGATCCAACATGCTAATGCTCCTTGATGACACACCGATTCTCACATATCGCACAGGGTACGAATAAAATCTATCTCTGCTTTTGGGTAAATGAAGGTAAAAGAGCAGTACCTGAACCCAGACCCCATTCACTTTAATGGGGGGCCCGAACATCCAGTGTTTGCTATGCTGTCATGTACATGACAGCGTGGTAAACACTGCTTCTGATCGGTGGTAAAATCATTACCGCCGGTCAAACAGCCGCAGTTCCAACTCTGTCAAATGACAGCGTGAGGCTGCAGCTGTGATCTCAGGTAGAAAGTTTACCTCCAGTCACTGGCGTGGGCTGATGGGACTACATACTTACTACTTACCAGCCTGAGAATACCAGTCCCCAGCTGGTTTGGTGTAAAAAATGGGGGGACCCCACTTTGTTTTTTTAATTATTTAAATTATTTAAAAAAAAGCATGGGGACCCCTCTATTCTTGATAACCAACCTTGATAACACTGACAGCTGAGGATTGCAGCCCCCAGCTGTCAGTTTTGTCTGTCTGGTTCTCAAACATATGAGGGAACCCATGCGATTTTTATTTATTTAGAGCGCAAGTTTCGGCTGATGAATACTCCCATCAACCTCTCCTGCTCTCGCTGCTATTAGCTGCAGCAGTCATAGGCTGATGGAAGAAGTAGTCCCATCAGACCACGCCAGTGACTGGATGTAAACTTTATACCTCTGATCACAGTTGTGGGATCATGCTGTCATTTGACAGCATGGGAACTGCGGCTGTCTGACCAGCGGTAATGATTTTACTGCCAATCAGAAGCAGTGTTTGCTGCCCTGTCATGCACATGACAGTGTGACAAACACCTGGTGTTTGGGGGGCCGAAACCGAATAGTAACACGGACTTCCTGGTGGAGTCTGTGTTCGGTGTCGGTACCCAAACAGTAGATGTTCGGTATGGATGCTGAACTTTACTGTTCAGGTTTGATAAACTCTATTAGTAATGAAAAGATCATGGATGTAGGAAAGTTTGCTGCAGATAGAGCGAGGGTTCCATAGTGCTTCTGTTAGTGGAAGTGGGGAAGCTGTGGCCGGGCAGATGGGTATAAGCTTAGATGGATTAAGGAAAGTTGTGAAAGATGTTGGATGAGAGGTAGAAGTGACTGTGGGGAAGTGGTGAGGAGGACCAGGATTTGGAAAGATATTGACAGCAGTGAGGAGGAACAGAGAAGGTGTTAGGTGGGCGCAGGAGAGGGAATGAGGTGGCAGTCTGTGTTTGAAACAATGGATTGTATGTTGAGGAACAGATCTGAGGAGGAAGTGAGATGGATCGGGAGGATGGAGGGAGATATGACCAGTTCTTTAGCAGGTGTAGGGATTAGGGGGATAGTGGAAGGTGAAGGATTCCAGGGACGAGAGTGAAAACAAACAGAAATATTGTTTACAATGACTACATATACAGTTACCTTCAGTTCACTTCTGATTAAATTCTGGTATAATTCATAGCTGCACACTTCTTTGTTACACTTGTATGATGCACTCTGCAGACTGACGTATTGCAGATGTATTGTTGAAATATCTTTGCTAGAAAATGCATTCAGGTGTGAAAAATAGAAGAGTGGTGTGTGCTCATCTAGGTCAGATTATTAAGATTGAGCCAAATGCAGGATATTCAAGGCAGAATAAACAAGGAGGTCATAAATAGCATTGGGGATATAACAGTGGTTAGTTGAAAAACATACCAAGTGAATGCAAGTAGCAGAGGTAGGGAAAATCAGGCAGGAAAAGCAGAATGATGTACCAAGTGAATGCAATGAGCAGAAGTAGGGAAAATTAGGATGGAAAAGCTGAATCATGTTCCAAGTAAATGCAAGGAGCTGAGGTAGGGAAAAACAGGCTGTTAAAGCTGAATGACGTATCAAGTGAATGCAAGGAGCATAGGTAAGGAAAATCTAGACAGAAAACCTGGATGATGTGCCAAGTGAATGCAAGGAGCAGAGGTAGGGAAAATCATGATAGAAAAGCTGAATGACTTACCAAGTGAATGCAAGGAGCAGAATTAGGGAAAATCAGGATGCGTCACCTCCGGATGCCATTTTCCCGGAGGCCACTGCATTGCATCAATAGTTTTGTGGGGGCTCCAGGCTTTCACAAAATTTCAGCTGATCCCTCGTACCCCTGAGCACCACCGAACCTGCTGCACCAGTCTGGGATAGGAGTCATATCATCATCAGAACATTGAACACCCCCTGTGATCAGGCTCCACCGGCGATGCTGATCTCCCCAGTAAGCTGAATTTGGACTGTAAGACGGACTCCCATTTGAAGCATTAATTTTTTTCCCTATTTTTCTTCTGAAAATTTAGGGTGCGTCTTATGGTCCTGTGCATCTTATAGTCTGAAAAATATGGTAGATTGACAACTCGGACAGCTATTCTGTGACTGGGAGGCTCTGGGCTGTCTTCAACTGTTCCCTGTCCCAGGTGATTGCCCAGCTACTTAGCAGCGCTGTTTGTCCCAAGTCTCTGCCAGACATGCATTCAGCACTGTGTGGTTTGTCTCTCTGGGCCTTGTGTTCTGCTTTTGGATCTTTTTGCTGCCTGACCTTGGACCTCTTTCTGCCATCCATTTTACCTGCTTTCCTTGCTCTGATCCACTGGTATTCCTGGTATTTCTGGTATTCTGACCTAGGACCGTTTTCTGACTATGCCTTTTTCTCTTCTTTCTGTTTACGATGTACCCTCTTGGTTTTTTACTTGACTACCCTCACTCTTGGTTTGTCCGTGAGAAGGGACACAGTATCACAATTTTCTCCCACCCATTTTGGAGGTTTTGTGTGAAATCATTTCCAATTTGCTTATTTTTCTCTTGTTTTTTTGAGTTGTTCCAATACACACAAATGAAATAAATATGGGTATAACAAAAAATGTGAGATTGCAAAAATTTTCTTGGGGAAATGCTTCATTTTTTGGAGCAATTTCAATGGTTGAAACACATTTCGGCCATAACTGTGTGTCTAGCCTGACAAATTTCCTACCGTAACACAGTTACTATAGTGGTTCTGCCATCTTTGTGCATCCTACTGAGCCAACCACTGGATTCAGTAGTCAAATGTTGGCCCTGAGAACAATGATTGACTTTAGCGAACACATGTAGGACAGTGAACTAAGACCATCAGAAATTGATTTATTAGGTGAATAAAATATTTTGTTTTTGTTTTTTTCTTTTTTTAGCACATTCACTGCTTTGTGCTTTTTTTTTTTTTACTATAGACAACTTTTACAAATCTGTTATAAGGGAAATTTGGAGAACTACTCTTCTCATGCCATAGATTTGTTGACCTCATTATGATTTTACTGACAAGAGTTATAACTATTATGCCTAATGAATATTTGTTAAGCCTCACACATCTGATTCAATGTGCCGAGATGTGTCTTGTGAGAGTTATTTGGGCTAGCACTCCCAATTAAGCTCATACATGTTTATAATTAATGATCATGGATTTCTATTTAATTCTGAGCTGAGACTAAATGAATGCTGGTAATGTGTCACACCAGAACAGAAGTGTTGTTACTGTATTGGCAATGTTCTACGAGTTTGTGCTGACCTGGTGAAGAAACTATATCATTATGTTTCTTTTTATATTCTTGTTGCTTGGCTTTGTGTCAAAACCAATGTTTTAGATGCTGATTGATCTTGACTAATAAACCCAATCAAGAAAGGTCAGATCATGTTTACTTTGGTATAAGTACAATGAAAACAGCTTGTATGCGGGATTGGTCTACAAAACAAATGACATTTTGGGGATGAGTTATCATCTTTTTATTAGACTTTAAAATATCCCTAAGTAAATCTGAGATTTGACTATTACTGTAGGAGATGGTAATAAAAATATACCTGGATATGTTGTGTCTAAAGGAAATCTGTTACCAGATGTTTGCTTCCCCATCTAAGAGCAGCATGTGATGTAGGGACATAAACCTTTTTTCAGTGGTGTCACTTACTTGGCTGCTTGCTGTGGTTTTGATAAAATCATTGTTTTATTTGCTGCAGTTCTCTGAATACAGAGCCGGCTGTCAGTCAGTGCCGGATTGTAGTTACAGCTGACACTCATATACTGAGCAGTGACTGAAGCCACTCCTCTATGACTGAAAGCCCATGGCTGCCGGGAAGAATAAATTTAATTTCCTCCCGGTAGCCGGGTTCTCAGTGTGGTGGCCTCATGGCTTTAGAACGCTATTAATCTGCAGATTAACCTCATATCTACAGGTTAACAGCTTATTTTTTACATGATTCCTTTAAAGCTCATGCACGTGCTGCTTATTTTTTCTTGAAGATTTGAATCAGTTTCCTATCTACAGCATGTCTATTGTTTTAGCATTTTTACAGCATTTTTCATCCATTCCAATGAATGGAAAAAAAAAATCAGAAAATGTGGCAAAAACCATGTATTTTAGGTCTTTTTCAGACGTCAGTGTGTCCAGTACATGTGGTGACAGTTTTCACACATATTGGAGACACTTACCTACGTGGACTGTTATGGTTTGGTAGCCGAGGAGGACAGTAGCAAAAATAGGCTTAACAACCAGACACCCAGAGAGGTTGGTAACTAGCGGATTGCAGATCCCTAAACTGACAGCACAACTAGAAGTTGCCGTGGGATGTACCTACGGTGCCCTAGACACCTCGACACAGCAGGAGAGCTAACTAAGCCTAAAGAGAGAAAGGGGAAAGCTAACTGCCTTGAAGGAGACCCCCAAAGGAATAGGTAGCCCCCAAACATATATTGGCAGTGAGACAAGATGAAATACAAACACAGGCAGAAAGTAGAGCAAGCAAATGCTGGGGCCCAAACTTTCTAGATAGAAAAGGACAGGAAAGAATACTGTCTGCAATCCCGCAAAAACTCTAAAAAACTCCAACATATCTGATATGCAAAAATACTGAGACCACACAATCTCTCCCCTGCTAGATCAGACTCTGGTGTGCACTGGTAGCAAATCAGTTG
Organism: Oophaga pumilio; assembly: GCA_009801035.1. Taxonomy (NCBI): domain Eukaryota; kingdom Metazoa; phylum Chordata; class Amphibia; order Anura; family Dendrobatidae; genus Oophaga; species Oophaga pumilio. The sequence goes on from VIAB01000122.1 coordinate 433,568, forward strand.
ATACTGAAATAACAGGGAACTGAAAATATATAAACTGTCTCTGGTGTGAACTGGTAGCAAATCAGCGGATGCAGAAATAACAGGGAACTGAAAATACATAAACAGTGGCAAATGATAAACAGTGTCCAGCGCAGGCCCCCCACAGGGGAACCTGGCTGCACATATCCAAAAGGCAGAAAACTGAGATAGACAGAAACAAATGCCAAGGAGATAAACAGCAAATAACTTATCTGAAAGTTGCAGGACAAAGCAGGAAGCAAGCTGACTTCCAAAAGAGACGAGGAAGCAACAAATCACCAGCAAGGATCATGGGAAGGTTGCTCACTTATATCTCCCCAGTCAGCAACACCTGATTGCCAATCGTCCCCAGCTGATAGACCTCTGTCAGCCAAACCAGCTTCATTACTATCAGCAGCCACCAGAGGGAGCCCAAACTCAGAAGTGAAATCCAGAGCGTTCACAACAGTGGACCAAATAAAAGGGTCTGTGCACACGTCAGTGTATTTCCAAGGACATGTGTCCATGGGCAAAATACGCTGACATGTCCGTTTTTTAACAGCAGCACGGGCTGCAAAATGTCCCACATACGTGCACACGGCTAACACACAACGTCATCAGTGTGACACGTACCGGCGCCTGGGAAGCAGTGGTACAGTTAGCGCTGTTTCCCGGTGCCTGGTGCTGAAGACCATTCTCAACATTCACCCCTTCTTTGCCAGCAATGAGCGTGAGCAGGGAAGAATGATGAGAGTTTTATTCAACTGCTAAGAACAACAGCAGGTGGCGGCTGATGGGACTATTACTGTTATCAGTTGAATAAAACTCTCATCATTCTCCCTGTTTGCGCTCATCGTCGGCATAGTAGGGGTGAATGATGAAAGCGGTTTTCAGCACCCGGCACCGGGGAACAGCGCTTACTGTAACGCTGCTTCCCTGGCACTGGTGCTTGTTGTATTGATGAGGAACACCGTTGCCACATGTGTGCCGCAAGTATTATACGCACGGACACAGATATCTACAGTACTGTTTTTTTGGGTACCGGAAATATCAGGACGTGTGAATCCAGCCTTATGCAGCGCTTTTGCTGACAAGAGACACATTTCTGGTGCAGTAATATCTACTGCAAATTATGAATGTGTGTGTAGGAAAAACGCTGTATAATAGTTGTGCATTTGCCACTTTTTGCGTGTGTTTTTGATGTATTTTTAAATGCTTTTTTTCCCAAAATGCTGCAAAAATGTTGAAAGGATTGGTCTGCTGCAGATAAGAAACTGCTTTAAATCTGCAAGTAAAAAATAAGCAACATGTGCGTGAGACTTCAGAAATTTCATTCACTTTCACTTTCCTAGTACAGTAAGGCCACGTTCACACTTTCAGTATGCGGTCAGTATTTCACATCAGTATCTGTAAGCCAAAACCAGGAGCAATCAGAGGAAAAGTTGAATAGAAACATGTCACCACTTCTGTATTTATCACCCACTCCTGGTTTTGGCTTACAAATACTGATATAAAATTAAAATACTGACCAAATACTGAATGCGTGAACTTGGCTTAAAATGCTATTTTTTTGCTGCAAAAACTAACAGGAAAACCTTGACAAAAATACAACATATGAACACTATAAAACTGCCTGTTATTACTTGATTGATTTGCTTTTATATATCCACCAAAAGTTCTTTAAACAAGTATATAAAAGCCAGAGAGGTAACAAATAAATTAACAATTGTTTCCTTCTCAATAGCTGACAATCAATTTTAAAGGCAGAAACTATTGTAGGAGGCGCGGGAAAAAAATAGAATCGTATTTCAATGTCTGTTCATATGTGAATTGTATTTTCTCCATGGCCTCTTAGAGTAATAAATCATAGTTCATAAAACCTAAGCATTCTGGATAATGGATATCATGACTGTCATAAGTTGTAGATGAATGAATAATATCGATTGGGCAGAAATCTTTAACAAATGATTTGATCAAGTCAGAAATCTCTTTGACATGTCTCATTGGCTATTGATCAAGGACCGTTGTGTTACTACTGTCGCAAAATAAATGATTGTGAATAAAATTCTAATTATATAAAAGGCTAATACAAATGCAAACAAGCAAAACAAACAAGCAGCAACAAAGAGCACCAGAGGAAGTGTGATAAATGAGGCTAGGCTCCGCTAGAGGAAAAAGCTTAAAGATATTGTTCCATTTAAATGATATATTATTGCACGCTAATGGAGCCACCAAGTCTGAAAAATATCTACAAGCAAACCAATAAGAGCATCAGGAGATAAAATACATTACTCGGTTGGCAAAGAGAACCATAAATGGATTTTTATCAACCCAATATTTTATTCCTAGTTCTTTATCAGGGCATCTGATTTAACCACACACCCAATAACTAGTGATGTAAGGGAACAATATCAGTCATCTAAGCAGAGAAAATTCATATATGGCTAATAAGCTGGCTTTAGGTACATAAGTGTAACACATAAGATGGAAATTGTACATCAAGATGCCAGGTTAGGGTATCTGTATTTTGCAAATTCAAAAGGTAGATTGGATTGGAAAATAAAAACTTCAAGGGATTTTTTTATTATACTAATATTGATAAGTCATCAATATCAAATCGGTTGGAGGTCTGAAACCGGGCACCTTACCAGCTCCAGCAGGACAGAGAGGACACCACAGCAACTTTGGGCCACGTTCACATATTCAGTATTTGGTCAGTATTTTACATCAGTAAAGGTAAGCCAAAATCAGGAGTGGAACAATCAGAGGAACGGTAGTAGGCCACGTTCACCCGATCAGTATTTGTTCAGTATTTTATATCAGTATTTGTAGACCAAAACTAGGAGTGGGTGAAAAATACAGTAGTGGTCACGTGTTAAAAAGGGGAGAAGCTGAATTAATCTTTGTGATGTGTGTCTGCGTGTGCCACAGAAAGCATGGAGAACAGAAGGAGGAGAAGAGAACTGTCTGAGGACTTGAGAACCAAAATTGTTGAAAAATATCAACAATCTCAATGTTACAAGTCCATCTCCAGAGATCGTGATGTTCCTTTGACCATGGTGCGCCACATAATGCACGTGTTTGTATCATGCTTTTCCTTCGATTGTTTCACTCCTGGTTTTGGCTTACAAATACTGAGGTAAAACACTGACCAAATATTGATCATGTGATCGTGGCCTTACACTTTTTAGTGGCCATGACTTGGTACTGCAGATCTGTTCCTGGTAATTTGTTGGACCCCCACAGATCTTAGGGATAGGACATCAATATCATTGTATCTGAAACCCCTTTTAAAGAGGTATTTCAGTGCCCTCTGGGACTCACACCTGTCTTGAAATTAAGGCCCATGTCTTGCGCTGTTGGACATGGAAAGGCTGCTTGGTCAGCGGTTTTTATAATGGTTAGGGAACGTACGAATGATCGTTTTCTCTCCATCCAAGAAAATCGGTCCGATTATGCTGATCACACTTTGACCAGAGTTTTATCAGAGTGGGATCCAATTTTCTTTGACGTGGACAGAGAAAAAAAAAAAAGGTTTTCTAGCTTCTTCTTCAGTCAGTGCGTGAAAATCAAACCATACTTGGATGTCATCTAAGTGAAGTTTGATTTTTTTCACGGATCCATAGACATGAATGGGTGAGTGCCATCTGATTCTCAAAGGCATATTTGTGCATGCTGTGATTTTTTTCCTTGGGCCACTCACTCAGGGGAAAAAATATAATATGCACGGCCCCATAGAATAACATGGGAACAAATGAAATACATCAAAACCATGGATAGCACTCTCACGATGTATGCGATCATCTGCACGAGCCCTTATGGAAGTGAATGAAGGTAGCTGCGCATGAATGGCCACCTCTTCATTTGTAGCAGAGTGTAGTGTGACCGCATTCTAGAGATAAGTATACTCATATACCTGCATCCTTTGCATAGAGCATTAATGTCTGAGCTAAATATACTTCCTGAAAGGGAATCTGTAACCAGGTTTTAGGACATAATCTGAGAGTAGTATAGTGTAGAGACAGAAACCCTTATTCCAGCAATGTGTCGCTTACTGGGTTTTGATAAATTCATTGGTTTATCAGCAGGAGATTATCACTAGAGAACTAGTAAATAAACTGTCATGTAGTCCTCCATATTAATGAGCACTAAATAACTTCACTCCATACCCTTGAGTGGCAGCTTTTTGCCTATGCACAAATTAAATAGAAAGCTGCCATTCAGTAGTGTGAGCAGAGCTATGAAGGGTTTAACATTCAGAGAACTGCTAGATGTGCAGCAGATAAACAGTGACTTTATCAAAACCACAGCAAGCAGCCCAGTAAGTGGCAAATTGCATTATGCTGTTACATTATGCTGTTTTCAGATGGAGTAGCAAAACAACTGGTGACAAATATCTTTGAAAGAAAATCTATAAGTAGAGATCCGTTTTCTTCTTGTGCTTGGTACTCTGGGTGCAGGGTTTGCATATCATCATATCATTGCAGCTCACATATCTTCACGCTTATAAATTTGGAGGGAAATCCAGCACAAACATGGATTAAACACTGACATTGGATGATAGACACAAGGCATATGCTCTTCTCTTCTTCAAACTGCACAGTGATATCTCTCACAGAGCATAGTCCCAAAACTCTCAATAATGAGTCAATAAGTCTCTTCCAGGGTTTTTTTAGGTCCATATGCCCACTTAAAGAAGCACTGCCATCAACATTTTTATCCTCTTAATATATTGCAATCATCATATTATGTTGCACTGCATACTTACAATTGCTCATATTGCCTTTCTACCCAGCTAATTCTTCTCTTTTCCATTAGGTCTATGACATTACGTGATTAAAAACTGACTAGCTGAATCCTTCTAAGCTCTATGTAGAAGCAGGAAGTCTCTTTTCCCTGTATGAGTCATCATTGCAAAAGTCCCTGGCAGGGGAGAGAAAGGAACAGCTGAGTCAGGAGTTAAAAAGGGGAATGACTCATGCAGGTAAAAGAGATTTCCTGTTTCTACATAGAGCAGAGAAAAGAGAAGAATTAGCTGGGTAGAAAGGCAAAATGAGCAATTGTAAGTGCACAGTGCTATGTAATATGATAACTTCAATATATTGAGAGAATAAAAACTTTCATGGGACTGATGCTTTAAAAGCAATTCTCTGGAGCTGCTATTGCAGCATTGCAGGCAACATGAACCAAATAGCGTAAAAATTACATAAATGCGCCAAACAACTGTACTTGATTTGATCTGCCATTTTGGGCTGACAAAATTTCTTGATGGGTATATCAAAACTTGTGAGGGTGGTTTAAAAGCAATGTGACTTACAGTCATGGCCGAAGTGTTGGCAACCTTGAAATTGTTCCAGAAAATGAAGTATTTCTCCCAGAACACTATTGAAATTACACATTTTGTTATACACGTGTTTATTTCCTTTCTGCATATTGAAACAACAAAAAAAAACTGAGAGAAAAAGGCAAATTGGACATAATTTCACACAAAACCCCAAAACTGGGCCAGACAAAATTGTTGGCACCTTTCCAATATTGTGGGTAAACGACTGTTTCAAGTATGTGATGATTGTTCAAACTCACCTGTGGAAAGTAACAGGTATGCTCAATATGAAAATCACACCTGAAACCAGATAACAAGGAGAGAAGTTGACTCAGTCTTTTTATTTTTTGTCTGTGTGAACCACACTAAGCATGGAAAACAGAATGAGGAGAAGAGAACTGTATGAGGACTTGGGAATCAAAATTGTTGAATAATGTAATCAATCTCAAGGTTAGAAGTCCATCTCCAGACATCTTGATGTTCCTTTGCCCATGGTGTGCAACATAAAAAAGAAGTTTGCAATCCATGGCACTGTAGCTAATCTCTCTGGATGTGGACGGCAGAGAAAATTGATGGAAGGTTTCAATGCAGGAGAGTCCAGGTGGTGAATAAGCAGCCCCAATCAAGTTCCAAAGAAATTCAAACTGTCCTGCAGGCTCAGAGTACATCAGTGACAGATCGAACTATCTGGCGACGTTTGCATGAATTGAAACTGTATAGCAGGAGACACAGAGACGTAAAAAAAAGCTAGACTGCAGTTTGCCAAAATGTATGTGAATAAGCGAAAATACTTCTGGGAAAGCATCTTGTGGAAAAGATAAAGATAAAGCTCTTTGGGAAAGCACATCATTCTACTGTTTACCGAACATGGAATGAGGCCTACAAAGAAAAGAACACAGTACCTACAGTCAAATATAGTGGAGGTTGAAAGATGTTTTGTGGTTGTTTTGCTGCCTCTGGCACTGGGTGACTTGACTGTGTGCAAGGCATCATGAAATCTGAAGATTATCAAAGGATTTTGGGTGGTAAAGTAATGTCCAGTGTCAGAAAGCTGGGTTTGCATCCTGAGTCATGGGTCTTCCAGCAGGAAAATTATCCCAAATATTCTTCATGAAGCACCTAGAAATGGCTGGAAACACAGTGATGGAGAGTTCTGAATGGCCAGCAGTGAGTCAGAATCTAAATCTCATTGAACACCTTTTAAGAGAGATCTTAACATTGATGTTTGGAGAAGGTACCCTTCAAATACGAGAGACCTGGGACAGTTAAAAATAAGAGTGGTCCAAAATTCCAGTTGAGAAGAGTAAGAAACTTGTTGATGGTTATAGGAAGTGATTGATTGCAATTATTTTTTCCAAAAGGTGTGCAACCAAATATTAAGCTGAGGGTGCCAACAATTTTGTCCTGGCGATTTTAAGAGTTTTGTGTGAAATTATTTTCAATTTGCCTTTTTTCTCTGTTCTTTTTTGTGTTGTTTTAAAACACACAAAAAAGTAAACATGTTAATAACAAAACATGTGTAATTGCAATAATTGTCTGTCAGAAATACATCGTTTTCTGGAACAATTTCAAGGGTTCCAACACTTTTGGCCATTACTGTGTGTCTCACCAGGACAGGTCATCCCAATAATGCCTAGTTCTAGTCTGAAACAAATCTCCAGATTTTGTACTCCTTGTACAACTTCAATGACTTTTTATGGTCTTGTAGTTATTAATATGAACGGATGTGCATTAGGCCGATGTAGTAAAATTCTACGGGCATAACAATAATCGACCAGGAACATAAAACATTTAAATTACTGTATAACTATAGGATGTTATACTATCCACATAGGGATATCTGATCCTTATACTAAGTGATATCTTAAAATCTATGTCTCATTTGCATTTTTATAAAACTCGAAACTTTCATCCAGAGTCTGCAAAAGAAAAAAAAGCCATTTTAACTGAGAAAAATGGAAATGAAGTTCCTGTGACCTGAAAATGCCATATAAAGTATACATCATTACAACCAAAGATCTTTCCATGTGAGTGTTGTTGGGGCAACACTGGAAATATTAAGAAGAGAGAGGAAAATAGATGCAGGGAATAGATCCGGGTTATGCAAATCGTGTCATTAATTTCAGATAATAAACACTTACTACTTCAGTATGTCTTACATGTGTTAATATACTTCACTAGTAAAGTCACCAATATACTTTGTAGTCAAATGCTTTATAATGATGGATTTTTCATGTTTAACATTTTTTAACCCCCTGATGACAACACCGATAAGTTAATATTTATAAGGGCACGACAAAAATGTCTGTTTGGAAGCTAAATCAAGGGTCAAGATAAATATTGTCGATGAGCCAATTAATTATCTAGCAAGTGAGGACCAATACTGAGTGTCAGGGGTGTTAACGGGGGTGGGACATGACCCGCTGAAAAAAGATCAAGCTTTCTTATTTCAAACTCCATTGGCCTCATTGTAGTCAGTGTTCTAAAATTGACCCCGACAGAGATCTAAACGGGTGATATAATTGTGATGTAAATGAGGCCTAATACAAAAATAATTTAATTCTTGTTTTCCATAGGTCTGAGACTTAGCAAATTACCCCACTTACAGGGAAAGTGTCCTGTCCCCAAATGCTACCCTGCTAATGAAAGGGTTAGTCTGCAGGTTAATAGCATCGGCCACCTCACTGAAAGCCAAGAGGTCAGGAGAAAATGCCTGGGGCGGCTTCAGTCACTGCTCAGTAAGTATGCCCTGGCATTTTGATTGACAGCTCCCTCTGCATAGATTCCCTGCATAGCGAGCTGTCCATCAAAATTCCGGGGTGTGTTTACACCCGTCGCTCATTGTCTTCTGAGTAATGACTGAGGATGCGCTGATGCACCGCTGTGATTGAAAGCCAACGACTCCTAAAAGGAATAAAGTTAATTTCCTCCCAGTAGCTTTCATTGATGTGGCCAGACAGCATTGTAATGATATTAACCTGTAAATTAACCCTGTGTCTACCTGGGTACATGGCAGGTTCCCTATAAAGTTAGGTTTTGAAGAGAATATGCAAATCATGCTGCTCAAATTCTGTTTTCTCTAAAGTGACGGACATACAAGCAAAATCCAAAAGGGCTTTTTGGCATAATTTTTATTTATTATTGAACAGGTACATTTCCATTATGAGCACTGTTCTTCCTTTTACTTTAGTGAAACTGAAAAACGAAACACCGAACACCAGTGCGAACGTAGCCAAAATGGAGAACTGTCATAGTTTTATTTTTGGGAGCTTCCAACCATTTTACTTTACCCAAAATGACCAAATCTATTTTGCTTGTCAGGTCGGTATTAGAGAAAATTAAGATGAAACTTATAAATGCCATTCAGGAGGGCTCTCACTAGATTTTCTCAGTTTCCAACATTGGGATCAAACAAGCTTAATATTGGCTTTAAAGGGTTTGACCAAGTTTGTAAGACATCATCTGTCTATCGGTTATGTAATAACTGGATGATCCCTGGGGTTCCCTCTGGTCCCTTTTTAATGGAGCAATAATTGATCATGTTAGATCATTGCTCCATTTAAACTCCAAAGCCCCATTTTTCTAATGGGGGGCCATTAACATTGATGACCTATCTTTGGGATAGTTCTTCAATGTCTGACTGGTGTTGATGCGACACCCAGTGTTGATGGCAGCCGGTTCTGCTCAGTTACGGAGCTCAAACGCACTGTTCTGGCAATGGAATAGTGTCCATAGCTGGGTGCTGCACATCAACCTCTATCGATTTGAATAGGGGGAAGATGTGCACCTGGCAGCGGCCACTATACAATTGACGGAACTGTGCAGCTCTATAACTGAGCAGTTCCAGACACCACCGACTTCGGGAACATCTTATTTGGTGACGATGCCAGGTGTCTTAGCCCCGATCAGACATCGATGATGTTTCCTAAGGATAGATGGTAACTTGCAACCTAATTTGACCTAAATGCAGTGAATTTTATCTAAGGGGTAAGTTTTCTCCTTGTGGAGAGTGACATACAAGCTCTGGCGTGTCGAAGTAAGGAGGCTTATTCGCCGTGCAATGCTCCTCTGGGAAATTTAATATGCAAATTGCCTCTTCAAACAAAGAGGACTTGTACTCTATAGCGCCACCTATTGGAAGTAGCGATCCTACAAGTCACAATCAACCCTTTAACGAGTCTTGTAATATGACTTATTACAAGACTCGTTAAAGGGTTGATTGTGACTTGTAGGATTGCTACTTCCAATAGGTGGCGCTATAGAGTACAAGTCCTCTTTGTTTGAAGAGGCAATTTGCATAGTGAATTTTATCATCACTTTGCAACATTATTGCAGTGTAAATTTTGCAATAACATTGATTTTAGTTTTTTGCTTGTGGATATGGTTAAACATAACAGAAACTGTTGAGGAAACATGTTTGTGAGCTCTTAGCCATCAAGAACCAGTCTTCATGTGGAAATATATTTATAGCAGTGAGTGACTGCACAGCAATGAATCTGAACACGCTGCACAGACAGTTCTTATGAGGATATGTAAGGAATGAACTGAACACTTTCACACGTGTTTGACTTTAAATGGCTAACGTGGAAATCCGGCAAACAATTCACATTTCTCATTAGCACTGATCTCTGCTCAGTGTTACTAAAAACTCTGCAGCCTCTCTAAAATACAGTTGCAGCCGAGGGCACAGTTTTAATATGAACCATGAACAGAAACAGACTTTTCTCCAGCATTTTTGCCTGTAAGAGCAATTGCATTTCAGTGCTTACTGCAATAAAGTAAACCGGTGAGATCACTGCATGACCCACAACCATCTAGTAATAGCATACTCTGCAGACTGGATGGGAAATGATCATAGATCTTGTAGAAAAATAAAGCTGCTTAGTCCTAACGCTTTTTAAAAAACTTGTCCATACAGTATAGTCTCATACAAAAATGAATAATACAGATATGTAATAAGTAAATCTCAATACAATAAACCATTTTTCTTCATTTCATTATACTGTATTGTATTGCACCAGGATTCGAGATGAGCGAATGTGACAAAATTAGAATTTGATGTATTTTACCAGGACATTCTAAGCACATCAAAGTAATTCTCCATTATTTAAAAGTTCCCTGAGGCATTTTCAGGCCCCGGAGCATAAATACATAAGATGAAATAGGAAAAAAACTCATGCTCACATCACCGCTCACCTCTTTGGTCACTACTCCCTGTCCACCGTCGATCTATCGAGCCTCCATCACGCCGCATCTCCAGTCTGCTGTTCACTCTAGGCTGCAGCTTTTGGCCATCTGCAGGCCCCATTGGTCACTGCACATGCACTGTGATCTCCTAGGCCTTTTCACAGCCACAAGCCACAGCCAAGAGTGAACACCAAGCCAGAGATGCAACGCGGTGGAGGACCGGATTAATAAGAATAAAGCAACATACTTACCTCGCCACTCACCTTTTCCATCCGCCTCTGCTGATCCTTGCCAGCTGTTTAGTCCTCCGTTTCTCCACATCTCTGGCCTTGTGATCACTCTGGGCCAGGACTTCCTGCTGCGAGCAGGCCCTGGAGCATTCACAGGCAACTCCTGGGCCTATTCATGGCACGCAGAGTGGACACAGGGCCAGAGATACGGGGTGATGGAGGACTAGAAAGCTGGCAGGGAGCATTGGGAGTGTCCGGAAAGTTGAGTGGTGAGGTGGGTATTTAATTATTTTTTCCTTTTTAACCTTTTGTAGGCAATATACTATTCAATAAAATGGAAATCTGGATCAATTTTGATTAATTCGCACAGAGCGCATTATAAAAAAAAAATTATTCTCCAAAAAATTTGGATTTTTTTTGTTAAATTTGAGTAGAATTCAATTCAACTAGGATAAATAAATAGGACAGTCTCTAACATGGACCATCATTCATTCTCTACCAAGATCCAATATCTGTTTTACTTTGATTGCCTAATCATTTGTATTTGTAATAACTGTCTTAATATTTTTGTAATGAAATTATATTTTCCCAAGGTGGGCTTAAGGGGTGGGCTCCTTGAAATGTTTTTTTTTTTACAGAGTATGTCATTCAGTTCACACAAGGCTTCCTTATCTATGTCTGTCTTTCCACTGGCCTGTAATTTGCCTCCACACGGATCCACACTCCTTCTGCTGAAGCCTAAAATTTGGCTACTGGGGTCTGACCTAATTTACTGTACTTCTGTCAATTAAGATTTTGAATATGAATTAATTTGGAGATCTGAAGTCCAGTGGGCTTTCCATATGTCTTTCAAAGCCTCAGTCAGACATCCATTTTACCTGTACGCATTCTATTTGTGTTTTTCATTTACCCTTTAAAGTCTAGTAGCTGACAAGCTTGTGATTTGTTTTGTAAAATAAGTGATTTAACGCATCAATGTTTCACAACTCAAGTCCTCACGGCTCCCAAACTAATAACGTTTTCTGGATTTCCTTAGTGTTGCACAGTTGAGATGACCTGAGTCAATTTCTGATGCCTTGATAATAATTCTGTCACCTATGCAACACTAAGAAAATCCTGAAAACATGATCTATTAAGGGGTCGGGAGGACTGGATTTGGGAAACACTGATTTAAATCAATGGTTCCATGGAAAAACCATACTTATCTACTATATCTATTTTTGCTTAATAGGTGTGAGAAAATTAGATTTTTTATTTTAGTACAACAAAAATTGTCATATTGATGGTAAAAATGGACATATAGTGCAAAAATGGATAAAAATCTGATCCAGCACACTGATAACTCATTTTTGCATGCACATACAGTATATGGATGTCTCAATAAGGCCTTCTACAAAGGACACGAATAAGCTTGTAAAAAGTTTGGGTTGACTCTGATTTTTGGCTCAATTCATTTATAATGATGACATTGCAAAAAGTAAGAACAAAAGAGAATGCCACTATGTAATAGGCTTAAAAATAAGGAAAACCCACTGTAAACTGAAGAGAAGACAATCCCCTATGGTGTGATCTTATAAAACATTGGGCCCATTAAGTTGAATGATCGAGTTGCTGTTATGCCCAATGTCCTAGCTTTAGGGTCTTAACAACCAGCTAGAGAAGTGCTACTTCCACAGATACAGGAACAAATGTACAGAATAGCATCTGGTAGGGTCTTGCTGCCTTCTTGCTACAAGAGGAACTTGACCAAGAGGGAAGCAGGAGCAATGTTATAACATACACCCCTGTGCCCCTATACCGATGATATGGCATGAGGGTACAGAAGCTAAATGTACGCTTCAAAGGTGTCAGCTTGATGGCTGTAGTCTGGTGACATCTTCTTTGTATAGCTGACAGATTAGGGCTCTTCAGTGGTTTCGTCAACTGATTTGGACTTTACAATCCTAAAGTAGGGACTCAATGTTCTGTAGCATTTAAAGCATGGCAAGCAGATCATATTCTTAGCATCATTTATATACTATTTTGTAATCTATAATGGGCATCTCTGTAGAATACAATGTCACCAGCCTCTTTTTGAGTAGTAATCACATTGTCTATATTCTCACCATGTTCTACCATATACAGAAGCCGCTTTGTCAATATCCATCTAGTTCCTGTCTTAGATTCCGTTTCTCAGACAAAAGAGCAATAGTCAGACTCAGTACACAAGTAGTGTCTGTTTTAATAAGCGTAACTACAAATCCATATACTGATGGTTAAATAATACAATCATTTTGCATTTTGCTGGACATAAAACATCTTGCCAGCTTCACAGAAAGAGCTACCATTGCATTCAAGAATGCCTTTGAGGTCAGATCCACGTTGTTACTTTGTCCAAGAACACATATCATTTTTCTTGTCTTATGATATACTCTCCATTGGTTTGCGACTTTGAAAATGTGTTAGTTTTTTAGCAATATTAAAAGAACATTTTATTCCCGAAACTTACAAGATATGCTGCAGTCTAGACTTCAGACTTGAATGTCACGACCTTGTGCTATGCAGTCTAGGGAGTTACCAATCAGCGCTTGCTGTATTTTCACTCACTCACACACATGGTGGAGGTGGATTATTAATAATTTCAATGACAATCTATAATTATCCATTTCACTTGCTATTTTGCAAGAAATATCATCTAATTTTATCTTCTGAAGAACAATTTGGATGAATAACAGTCAGGAATGGCCCATTCATAGAGGTCATGTGATTTGGATATTCCCTTTTCTACCTAAGAATCATCTTAAGGTCAGCTGATCACCACAGGTCCAGCATCTGAACTGTGGCAATCAGCTATTATCCCTGTATATATAATCTGCATGGCCGCTACAAAAAATGGTGGCATTACTTGGTGTCCATTCATATAAACCCTTTAATATGAGAGACACTATTTCCAGTAGGTCTTTACCCTGGTTAATAGAAGAAATCCCAAGTGAAATAACTCTTTATGATGTTCATTTGGCTTAACAGGGCTAGAGATGAAAAGGTTGATTGGCAGAAAATTGCACATCAACAAGAAAAAGCCTTACTCTTTAGGTCCCAGTCAAACTTCCTGAAATTCATAGGTCTTCAAGAATTTGAACAGTTTTCAATTTGATTCTCCCTCATAAAATGTCCAGGACCGTTTCACATATTACTGAAGATTCACAAAGTGGGCTAATGAAGGCAAGTATTGCCAACCAGGCATCCTCATAATTTCTTTCAGTTATCACTTGGTCTAACGCAGCCAATCATAAGGGTCTATAAGTTAAAAGAAGGCATATAGGTCAAAGTTCACAGCATATTCCACATAGGGCAGAAAGAGACACTTCTGCAATACGAAAGTCTGGTTCTCTGTCTGACTTTCTCTCTTGCTTTCTCTTGTTCTCTCCTTCCTATAAGTGTCATGCCAGGGCAAGGAGATGCTCGACATGCAATGCAAAGGGAGGGGGTGAGGGAGCTGATAAAGGAAGCCCGGATGGTAGAGAAAGGAGGGGAAGATGGTGGCCCCTCAACACTCATCTTATGCTGACACAAGCACTCCCTATTACCCTAGACGGGTCCTTCCCCTCACGTTCCTATTCTCTGGCTGACCCTGGGTCTTAGCCTTAGATGTGAGATGGGCAGCAAGAAACTAGTCTTACTCCTACAACAAGACAACACAAGGAAAGGGACAGACAGGAAACACACAACAAAGAATATTCACAGAAAACAGAGGAAACACAAACAACTTTTCCAGGACACTTTGGCTTCTTCAGGAGCACCACAGCTACTCTAGTTTTGCACAGCTCAGCATAGTAAACCTGTACCATTCCTGTGAATGGTCATGTAGGTTCTATAGAAGACCTGTGACAAACTAATTTCTGTGATCCCAGGTTTACCACAGATCCCAGCAGGGTGCGGCACACTCGTGAAAATAAGACAACATTAACAATAAAACTAATTGGATAACATACTGGGAGATTGCAAAATGTTCTACTTCCTAAGGCCATTGGACTTCTTCAAATTCTCCACAAATAAATTTGCTGCAAATCTAATTTTTGAAAAACTTTGCTGAACTTGACAAATTTGAATTTCAAAAGATTCAGTCATTTCTAAATAGTCTCTTCAGAGAGGAAGAGGACTAGAACTCTAGTGCCACCTATTGGAAGCAGCAATCCTAAAAGTCATTGTCGACCCTTTAATGAGCCTTGTCACAAGACTTAGTCTACTTTCACACATCAGTTTTTTGACGTCAGGCGCGATCCGGCGTGTTTTTAAAAAAACGGATCCGGTATCGGATGCGTTTTTTGTAATTGACTTTCATTAGCGCCGGATCGCGCCTGATGTCGTTGCGTTGCATCCATACATTCCGGCGGCCGGACAAAATGGTTACTGCAACTTTTTTTTTTTTACGGACTTGCCTGATAGTGCCTCAAGTGACGCGTACCTGCATTTTCCAGCTGCAAAACTTCTTTTTCCGAGCTCAAAAGTTCAGGTCGGATCCAGCGAAAAAACTGATCCGTTGCACCAGTTTTTTCATTGCAGCGCCGGATCCGTCCCTTCAGGTATTCGACGGATTATGCCTGACACAAAAAAACTGATGTGTGAAAGCAGCCTTAGAATAAAAGCCAAACCAGAATCTCAATTTGCAGACACTGTGTTTCAGGGTACTGCTCCTTGTCAGTGCAAAGTGTGAGATCTGGTTTGATTGTGTGAGAGGCGTCTGACGGTGATCCAAGTAGTAACGTTTCTCCTTGTGGAGAGTTGCATGTTAAGCATGCCGAGATGAGGAGACTTAAAGCCACAATGCTCCTCTGGGAAATATGCAAATAGTTTCTTCAGAGAGGAAGAGGACTAGAACTCTAGTGCCACCAATTGGAAGCAGCAATCCTAAAAGTCAATGTGGACCCTTTAATGAGCCTTTTCTAGTCAGGGCTTGTGGACAGGGTTTACCTAATGGGTTAACACCATTAAGAATGGTTTATTTGCAGATCATGTGATGAGTTTGTGTTTAGATATAAGAAAATTTTAAATAGTGATTATATTTTATTAAATAAATGGTCATTGTTGTTTTAAAATAGTTTATCTCAAGTAATATTGTAAGCAAATACAAGAAACTTTTGTCTCACTAAAGTTCAATGTTTATCTCACCATGGTGCTGCATTCACAGCTACGCTGCTCAGTACTGCAGTATAATTTTCCTCCATGCTGCTGCTTCTGAAAAATTTCTGCAGAGAGACAGGAGAGCAGAATACCTTAATGACTCTGCATAATTTGCATTGCGGAAATCATAGTATCTAGTCTCCTCCCTTTAGCTCATAGACATTTAAAAATTAGAGATCAAGAAAATTAGAGAGCAAGCATAGGAAGAAATGAAAATACAAGTGATATAATGACCAGACATAGTATCATTCCTCATGACAACATATTAAGAAATGTCACCTGAAATATCACATAAGCAATAACTGTAAAGTTAAATATAAATAATAACTATGTGTAATTATAGAATAATAGTTTTTTTTTATTTCTTACAAATTTTAAAAATCTGCCTTGATTTCATCTCTTTAGGGAAGAAATCTTAATGAGATGTCAAAAACATGAGTAATGAACTTTTTTATACAGGATATGAATTAATGCAGCTACATCCCCATCACATTACTTGATAGATTGACCCCGAGTTGTTGTGTTGGGGTATTTGGCAGAATACGTGACAATTCAATCATTTTATTGAAGTAGCACGGAAAATATCTTCTACTTAGTAAAGCTGCAGATCTCACCTCATCATCTCACTGTGATGTTATTGTGCTTACTGCATCGCTCGTATTGATTATTCATCAGAGACGGAGGTTTGATTTATTTCTCTACATCAATGGTATCGCCACATCCTGTTTAAGTTATCAGAGATCTGCGTGAGTTAGCGCCTTGGAAGTCAATTAACAATTTTAATACATACCATAATTCAAAGTGAGTGATAAAAAGCAATTAGAGTTTTACAAGTATAGGATTAAATGATATGATTAAAAGACCGGAATACCATGGGAAATAAGTTTAAAAAAAACACAATTTCAATCCGACCTAAATTAGAACCTGTAGACTTAAAATGTTCACATTAAAAGAGACTTATGAGAACTTGTTTATCAAGATATCTATAATTTAGAAAAAAAATCAATAAAATGCATAATTGTATTTGTTTCCATTCTCTTTAAACATCAAAGAATGTGCGGCTTAAAGGCAATATAGCATAAGTATTACTTCTTCCCAGGTACTCTCTCTGCTCTATTATAAAATATGGATGTCATAACGAGGGTCCTCTCCTCTATACCCATTACCATAGCCAATAACTCACTGCAAATCATACATTGTATCATGGGCGTACCCAGGATCAAAACTAGGGGGGG
>VIAB01000123.1:15852-33401 GCA_009801035.1 Oophaga pumilio
CTATATATGGGATCAAGCACAGTGAATCCATCAGTCTCATAAACAGTGACAGTGCACATACGTGACCACTGCTCCATTCATGGGACCCCCATTTATCACCTATCCAGTGAATAGGTGACAAGTTTTAATCATAGGACAACCCCTTTAAGACAATTCCCTGCTAGGACTCGTTCACGCAACTGATTTTCTCGTCTGATTGCTATCTACGTTTTTTTCACGGATAGCACTCATAACTATGATATTCTATGGGGTTATGCACGTCCAATTTTTTATTCAAACCGAGTAGTCTGTGGAAAATATTGGAGATACGTCCAATTTTGAGCCGAGTGTCAAATCAAAATCTGCAATGCAAGTCTATGTGTCTGTGAAAAAAATTGAACTGCACTTGGATGACATCTGAGTGCATGTCCACTTTCAGGGACTGACAGAAAGGAGACGATGGAGAATATTTTTTTTTCTCTCCACATGTGAGAAAAACTGATACATCTCTGAACAGAATAATCTGATCATTTTTATCAAATGTGGAGACAATGGTCGTGTGACCCTACCCTTACATGGAGTTGTATGAAACGCAGTGGGGTTTTTTTTTGCGAGTTTTTCAAGGGTTAAAAATCTGCACTTTACAGTACTAGGAAATGAATGCGATTTTTGCAATCCACTGCACACGGTGCTTATTTTTCAAAGTGTTTCTCAAATCTGCAGGAAGTCAATTTTTTCAGAGTGTTTTGCAGCATTTTTCATCCATTCAAATGCATAAAACGCATAAAAAATACAGGTAAAAACTCTTAAAAAGTGTGTGAAAAATTCATATATTTCATACAGTGTTGTTTCTTCCAATACTGTTTTTTTGATGCAGAAAAATCTGATGCAAATACTCAACATGTGCACATACCCAAAGAGTTTTCTCCAGTTTTATACTGCTTACTTTAACGGTCTGTGCTCCAGGATGATAACTGATACGTTGTTGCAGAACATCAGGATTTAAAGGGACCAGGCTTTTGCTACCTCATCTGAGAGCACATGATTTAGAGAAAGAGACCCTGATTCCAGCGATGTGTCACTTAGTTTAACGGGTGCAGCAGTTGTGATTTTTTTTTAGATATAGCAGAGCTCAGAAAGCGGACACAACCACCCACACTAGAGATTAGCAGCTTCCAGAGTTCATTGTATTTTGACAGCTGCTAATTAGTGTTGGCGGTTGAGTTGGACTAGGAGGCACATGAGAGCTAGTCTGGGCTGTGATAACCTCTTGCTGATAAAACACTCATTATATTGAAACAACAGCGTACAGCCTAATAAGTGACACATCCCGGAAATCTGTGTTTCAGCCCCTACCTCATGCTGCCTGAAGATTACATGGTAAAAACATGCTGACAGATTTCCTTTAAGAGAGCTCTAGGCTAGGTTCACAACTTTGTTTTACTCGCCCTCGACAGTGAGCTCAGCAGCTCTCAATGGCTTGTGCCATGAAATCGGGCAGAGCTGCTAAGATCACTGATTGACTGCAGTACTAACGATGCGACATCAGCGCTGCACACAATAACTGACATTGAGAGCAGCGGAAACTCAATGCTGGACCTGGGGAGAGTGAGAAAGTTCTGCTTATTATTTTTTTAAACAGCAGGTCAACAAGGAGTATCAGGAATGAAAAAATGTTTTAACACTCCATAACGATTCTGAGAATGAAAGGATTGCAGCAATGCTCCAGAGTTGTGTCCGCTCAGAATTTTTTTCATTCTGAACAGCTCTTTTGTGACCACCTACTTAAAGTAATTGGGACAGCTGCAGTTCCCTGCACAGCCACGTTGTCACAAGTGTGTCACGTCCTCCTGGGAGATATGGGGTTCGGCGATCATTACGTATTGGGAATCGCAGGTCTTCCATTTAGAATTTTGTTCCTCATAGTAAATGGACTCCAGTTCCTTTGGCTCTGAAGAGGTTAACAACTCTTGGTTGGAAACATGCAGCTCCATCTGACAGCTAGTCCTGACCTTCTCATGTTTTTCCTCTATAAAACCTGGCCAGACCTTCTCATCCCTTCCTGTGAAAGTTTTACTTCCTGGCTTGCTGGAGTTGGTGTGCTGAAGTTGGAGTTCGCAGTTGCTGCTGGAGATTGTTGTTTGCTGTTTTTGAGTGTATGCATTCTCCATTATCCTATTCCCATTTGGTTTTTACCTTCCTATCCTTCCCTTTATTCCTCTCTACCCTTGGTGAGTGTTTTTGTATGTTTGTTGCTTTTTTTTATCCCTGTTTGTCTGTCTCAGGCCTCCTGAGGAAGGGGACAGCTTAGGGTGTTAATAGGAGCATAGTAAGGTTGGGTACTCTGGCCTCTCAACCATCAAGAGTACTCCCAGCACAGGGATAGTTAGGGTCCCAGTTCCAGGGACAGTTTGAGGCCCCCTTCCTTACTGAAGACCGTCACAACATGACACATGTGGCCACCACTGTGGAGAAAGAAGCTGGTAAAGCAGTGCAGTCATGAGGTCAGACCCCCAGCAATCATTTTGTGATGGCACATCCTAGGGATACAACATAATTCACTAAAATGGGAATAATAGCTTTAAAAATACATTTTCTTTCTCCTGCAATCTCCTGGAACATCTCACACATAGGATAAATAATGTCAGGAGGAGTCTGTGCGGCCTCTTCATATATCCAGCATTTACCTGATATAATGGAGAGAAGCTGCAGAACAAGGCACATTACTCCCTCCGGTAATTTAGTCTCCTGCAGGCATCTGCTCTCTCTAATGAGCCGAGATGGAACCATCCGGGGTGCAAAGGTGATCGCTACAATGATTCCGGAGGGGTCTTTATTGCCCACATTACTGCAGAAAGTCCATGATAATTGGGTGGGCTCCGCTATAGATCCTGCATTGGGGCCAATTTTGGCAACAAACTTTAAGAAGAAGATCACAAATAGGCGACTATGATAGAACAGCTACCTAACAGATGCTTATAGTATACATCATGGATATGCCAAATAGGATTTCAAGTAAAAGAAAAAAATAAATTTGTGTCTCACTTTGCCGTCTATGCTTTCTGGGTGCTATAGCCTGGTGCTTTAGTAAGTCTACGTGCAAGTGATGAGGAGCAGCAGCACCATTACTGCTCCAGGGCCGCCATCAATTCACGGACAGTGGGGCGTTGACAGGTGTACGTGGAGGCACCAGGATTGCTTCTACTGAGTTATGATCAGATCTCTGATGCTGGCGGGATCAAGTCATGAGAAAAGAGGAGAAATGTTAGCTTCCCTTGGGAGGGAGGCAGCGCTGGCCACAATTCCCGCAGGATGCTCTTCCTCTGATCTCCATGTCATAGTTCAGCAGATTTTGCCGAAGAGGCTAAACATGCAGTAAATCTTATTTTTTCATTGCATTGCCATGTAACTTTTCACTTTCCTGGTACATGTCGATGATATATTTGTATCCAACTACTAATTGTATTATTTTTCCTTTTCTCATAGAGTTTGGATCTTCGTATTCGGAATACGCAGTCCTGAAAATGTTGGAAGAAAAGTCACTCGTTCTTCTTTTGTAAATATCAGTTGATTTTATCGATCACTCCAGCGTTAATATCATCGTTCTCGGCAGCACATTGACGTATGCATACAGGACACGTGCTGCCGACAACTATTCTATGCAGACGGAATGATCATCGTACTAACAATCGCTCAGCGAGCACATTATTCTAGTTTGAGGGTTTTTTTTTCTGTTTAATGTTTTATTTTTTATTTTTAGTTACCTTCCTCTATTTTTTATACATTATGCAGATATTTGGGGTACATAAAATAAGTCAAACTTTAAAGCGGCCACAGCAAGAGATGCAGCTCTAGGCTTGAACTTGTACCACCCAATTTTTAAAGGTAATCTGTCAGTAGGATCAACCCTCCTAAGACGTCTATATGGGAATGTAGATCATAGAAAGCTGAATAAAATCACACCTTGATATCTGTGATCTGATGTCTTATTTCAGAGAAATCCATGTTTTTCTTAATAAGTAAATGAGCTGTTAAGATCTATGGGCCGGCTATAGATCTCCCTGAGACTCTGCCCCCAGAGCTTATTTTAATTAAAAAGGGGGCGTTACAAGTGTGAGACATGCAATGACTGACAGTCTGCTCTCCTGATCTACATGTCTCATACTGGTAACACCTCCATTCCTTTACAATAATCTCTGGAGGCAGATTCTCGGGGAGATCTATGTCCGTCCCACAGATCTTAACAGCTCATTTACATATTAACAAAAACATGGATTTCTCTGGAATAAGACATCGGATCACAAATATTAAGGTATCATTTTATTCAGCTTCCTATGACCTGCGTGCCCATATAGACAGCGGATTATGGTTGATGCTACTGACAGATTCTCTTTAAGAGAAAGAGGCCAGTTGTTAAGGTTATTTTTTTTTCCGTTCTTTTGCTAAGACAAGCTAGGTGATTAATGCTGGTGCACACATAATTGCAGAATTAGTCCCTAGACCCGAACTATTACAAGGAAGAGAAAAGGCTGCCGCAGGTCATAATCTCTCCTAGCCAAATATGAGGAACATGATAGATAATGTAAATTCCTCACCTCTAGCAATTATCATAAAGCGTCACCACACCCCGTTACCTGTTATAATGGTGTCTTCTTACGTGGCACCAGGGTACAGGTACTAGTGGCACACCTGAGAGCTACAACACATGTTTGTGTAATGCACCAATTTATAAGAGCAGGGTGTATCGTACAAAAGGAGAATTGAGAAGTTACCTCTCCTCCGATGACACCTCAGGTCTCCCCTCTCCCTGACTGCACATGTTCACTGCGTCACCTCAGATAGACAAACGGCTGAAAGCTCCAATTATTTATCTGTGCTATGTATCTAAGTGGATAACGGAGCAGGCGACATCTACTGATACCTGCAGGACGTATGCATGATGGGCAGGTATCAATGGATGTGACGTAACCTGCCCCAATCACCTCTCAAGTGAGCAGGACTAACTGCAATATCTATCTATCCAGGCTCGGACTGGCCCATAGGGTAACAGGGCAATCCCCCGGTGGGCTCCTATGCAGATCTGAGCCCCCAATCTTCCTGTATGGGTAGTACTTTGCATAATTCACTTAATTCACTCTGTACCAAAAAAAAACCAGCATCTCATCATTCATTAACCAAACTACCCAGTTTATTATTATATAGAGGTATAAGGAAATTTGTGAATGGGGGTAGTGTAATACTTGTATGCAGGTGAAAAGTGGCCCCCCCAAAGTCAATGTTACTGGGGGGCCCTTGGCACCCCAGTCTGACACAGTATCTGTCTATCTAGTCCACCTATTTAGTCCCCCTCTTGGAGGCACCATGTTGCCAGGTCAGCCTTCAGCTATTTAGTCATAGAAATCCTGTGCATCAAAAATTTTTCCCCACTCGAGTTGGCAGGGATAAATGCCTGGAAAAAGCCCGGCCCATTGGTGATAGTCAACAGGTGAATTCCAACAAGCTCACCACGGACTGTATTTGCGGTAGTGTTACCCTGAGTGCATTGCAACAACCTTCCACCATATCTCTGAGCCATAGAAGCTTGTCCTGCCACAAGCTAATGAGTATTTCTAAGGCCGTTCTTCGTCTGTTGGTCAAGTGATACCTGAGACCAAATGTCTATATTATCAATCTGCCATTTTTTTTTAATTTGCTTCCTCGGTCAGTTAAGCCTATAAATTGCAGATGTCACAAAATTATGACTTTTTTATATTATGCAGGTGAGGGGGCAGGGACAGGTGTGCTAATGGCTGTCACTAACATGACTGTGCCTGACACCTCCGTATCCCAACGCCGTGTATAGTCATAGTCACCGATGGCAGGTGTAGCAGGCAAAGAAGTTGCTGTAACTAGAGCCAGACTGCCCTGACCAGCTGGAGGCGAAGCCTCGACAGCCATGTTTCTGCTTCATCCTCCAGAAGTGGTTCAATGACGATGACCACATTGTCTCGGGGTTAGGCTGTTTGAGTGGGATGATGTAAAGGAAGATGAGGGAGATCTTGTCGAGCTCCAGGATAGTCTGGAGTGGGATCACGACCGGCATTTAGTCAAGTTCCAAGAAACCGACCCTGAAGAACTCCACTAGCTACGAAGACGAGGACTGCGATTTGCACTACGGGATGCACGTGAGGTCCCCTTCTGCGGATGAATATGGAAGTATTGGGGGTATAGCTGGAGTTTGGTTGGTCCTTTGAAGGGGTTTTGCTTGTCTGACACCAGTGTTATCGTCTGAGGCGTAAGGCTATTTTGGCCACTAGCCTGTGATCCTTTAGAGAGTTTGGGCTTTGTGCAGCCTGCTCAGACTCCGGCTGCTGAGGTTACTACATGCTGGAGCTCCATCACTGCACGTGTGTGTACTAGTGCTAAGGCAGTGGGATCCCAGGGCAGTGAGGGGGAGGAGGGACAGGGATAAAAGGCACGCTATGTGTGGAGGATGATATGCCAGCAGTGTAAGCCGGCAGGCGCAGCTACACTGCAGGGAGATGGAGGTGTTGTGTGCTGATGGCACTGTCCTGATACGCCCCGGAGCCCTCCTATGCCGCGATGGACGTCTATTGAACCACCGCTGGTTCGGTCATGTCATGAACGGAGGAGGGAGCAGCAGCTGATGCCTGGGGAGGCAGTCTGCTCCGACTCTCCATACTCTCTCCAATAATTGCTGCAGCAGCCGGTCTGCGATAGTGACAACTGTCTACCTACTACCGCTGATGGGGGTCCGGGAAAGAGACCTCCCTCATGCAAGGAGAGCGTTATTAATCATCTTGCTGGGTCAACTGACCCCGTTAACCACTGATGTTGTCCCACCAGTGCTGAGTCTTATACACCATCTCTACCTAACCCAGAGGTGGACATATCATTGGTGCAACGTGTGCAGCCACACAGGGGCCAAGTGGTAAGGGGACACTTCTATCTCCAAAGCAGGTGGAATTGTACATTATGATGAGATATTGGACTGCAAAGGTCCCATATATTGTTCTTGCACAGGGGCCCTCTTCTATCTATGTCCTCGGTCAGGAGCATCACGCTGCCCCTCTTGCACTTCTGTCACATCTTATATATCTCTCG
Organism: Oophaga pumilio; assembly: GCA_009801035.1. Lineage (NCBI taxonomy): Eukaryota > Metazoa > Chordata > Amphibia > Anura > Dendrobatidae > Oophaga > Oophaga pumilio. Next base: position 22,936 of record VIAB01000123.1, read on the forward strand.
GATATGAGGGATGAGGGGAAATCCTGCGCCGCTCGCTCCCGTCCCTCTGCTGCCCCCTTGCGGCTGACTGGTGTCACCGGCCCCGGAGCATGCTGGGAGTGTTGAGTCATGGGGGCTGTCAGCTCCCGGCTGGGGGAGACGGTGTGAAGAAGACAAGGGTACAAGCGCTGACCTCCTCCCCTGTCACTTCTCTGCACTCAGAAATGATCCGGGGGAAGCTCAATGCAAGACTGAGGCTGGGATCTCATCCTAGGAGAGGTGAGCCGGGAGCTGGGCGTGTGTGTGTGTGCTGCCGGGGTCCTCCTCATCCGCCCTATAATATTCTTATTATAAGGCAGATTCAGCACCAGCCGGCTGGACAGTGCACACTGTGCTGTATGGTGCTCCATCCTTCTGCATGCATGCTGCTGCACAAATCATGGACATCCTATCCGCATGTACACACCTCTGATTTACAGGGTACTCTAGTATGGGATTTCCCGTATAACCCCTCCATATATGTGTGTAATGTGTATAATATTTCCTCTCTGAAGAGACAATTTGCATATTTAATATTAACCCTGTGTGTAATGTGTATAATATTGACATAATGTGGGCACTGTGTGTGTACGATCTTTGTATATAATTAAGAATATTATTAATCCTTCTTTACACTGGTCTTCCATGTGCACATGTAAACTATGTATGATCGAACCCCTCCTGCCTGGCGGCACCATACATCCCCCCTCTCTATTATATATACACACATTCACAATATATGCACATTCTATACATTGTATCTATGTATCACAGGAGGTTACATAGTATCAGGGACATGATTAAAGTTTCTGAATATCTCTTTGCTCTTATTTCTCTTCTTTTTCTCATCTCGTATTTCTTTCTGTCTGTCTCTTCTCGTCTGCATGTGCATTATGGGTTGCCGGCTTTTTCCCATTTTTGATTCTGGTGAGATCTAATAGTAGATTTCTAGGAAAATGTAAATATTTTATGGTGCCCTGGTTGCCTGCTTTTGTTTCTTGATATTCAGTAGTATAGCTATGGGTCCACATGGGGTGGAAGACTTGATTATCATGTCACATGCCAGTATAAGGTGTATACCAACAGGATTATAGGCTGCAGGCTGGCTCAGTGGTTAACACATTGTCGCTTTGCAGAACTGGGGTCCTGGGTTCAAATCCCACCAAGGATAACATCTGCAAGGAGTTTGTATGTTCTCCCCATGTTTGCGTGGGTTTTCTCCAAAGACATATTGATACATTGTTGAATTAATGACACTATATAATTGAGCAAAAAAAAATGCATTTTCTTCATTCAGTATCCAATGATTATGCCTAAATGAAGAGGATATATACATTTCTTTTGTTATACAGCAAACGCATGGCTATCTACCTGATATTGCTTTCTGACACTGACACTGACACTCATTGGTACCGCTATGGGTACAAGAGTGATGCCAGGCTTAATCATCAAGTCACATGGCAGCATGAAGTACATACTGTACACACATTGGGGATAGGTATTTTTTTAATATTGCATATGCATGGTACCTTGACTGCCAGCTTTTGCTGCCTGACACGTGATGTGGCTGGCTTGCTTCATTGTAATATGACATGCCAGTATGGGGTACATACCCGGAGGATTTCCTTTATGCAGTACCCATGGATTATACTCACATTATAAGGATAGTCACATTTCTTTTCTATACTGTATTTATATGGCAATCTGATTGCCTGCTATTGCTTTTTGACACTCCCAAGTAAAGCTATGGGTACACATGTGGTGGCAGACCTGGTCATAATGCTAAATATCAGCTGTGGGTACGTGCCAACCAGATCTGCCTCATGCAGTACATGTAGATTATGTTCACATAATGAGAATACAAGGTTTTTACTTTTATACTTCATATGTATCGTATACTGGTTGGCTGGCATTGCTTTCTGACACTGATTAAGCTAAGGGATGCATAAGGTGGTCAGGCTTACTCATTGTAATGTCACATGCCAGTAAGGGGTCAAAATAAAGATGATTTTGCTCATGCAGTATCCAGAAATTATGCTCACATATGGTACCCTACTTTTACATTGGTTTCCTACTTTTACATTTTGATACTTACTGGTACAGCGATGGGTGCAAACAGGGTGGCTGGTGGGCTCATAATGTCACATGCCATTATGGGGTACAGACCAAGCAGTAGTCATGGATTGTGAGCATATAATGAGGATATACATTGATTGTTTCTTATATTGTATATGTACGGTACCATGCTTGCCAGCTATTGATTTCTGATACTTCCTGGCACAGCTATGGGTACATGCGGTGGCATGGTGTAATGTCACATGCCAGTATGGGTTACAGTATGCAGGACACATGGCTGATGCTCACGTGATGATATATATTTTTATTTCTTATACTTTAGTTGTATGGTACCCTAGTTGCCTGCTTCTGACACCCAATAGAACAACTATGGGTATACATGGTGTAGCTCATAATGCCACATGTCAGTATGGGGTACACATCATGCAGTAACCATGGATTATGTTAGCATAATGAGGATATTCATTTTTTTTCAATACAGTATTTGTATGGCACCCTGGTTGACACCCACTAGAACGGTTATGGGTACACATCTGGTGGCACCGCTAGCTCATAATGTCACATCAGCATGGGGTACCCATGTATTATTCTCACATAATGAGAATATTATTATGTTTTCCTTACTGTATTTATATGGTCCCATGGATGATGGCTCTTTGACACCCACCAGTATGGCTATGGGTACACACAGGGTGGTTGGCTAGCTCATGAAGTAATATACCAGTAAGGGGTACATAACAATATTTGGCTCATGCTATAATAAGGATATCCATTTTTCTTGCATGCGACTGTATTTGTACTGTATCCTGGTTGCCCACTATTACTTTCTAAAATACTAGTATGGCTATGAGGACACCTTGGGTGGCTAGCTCACTTATTGACAGTTTGGGTTACATACCTTATGCACTCCCTATTATTGGGGAATAAATTAGTTTTTCCTCCTCTCCATTTGCAGTGTAGATGGAGTTTTTCTGCTTTTTTTTTAGTTTCCTATGACAATCTTAACATGCCAGTAGTTTTATAGTTTTTAATAGTCCTTTTTATTTCTCTTCACATTTTCTGTAGTTTACCGGGCGGATCCTCCAGTCATTATATTAGCTGTATCTCAGTCAGAATAAAGAATTTTAACTCTTAAGTTTTGATCCCGGTATGTCGAGTTGAAAGTAATTTAATTTTTTCGTAAATGATCTGTGACAGTGATGAGAAAACCTGCGACCGACTAGGTCTTCCAATATTCTTGGATATTGATGGCTATTATGGCATGCCAAGAGTTTCTGTGTAATCCCAGCCACATTGCCATAAGTTCCATATCACTGGGTTGGAGACTATTGGGTGGTAGCTACATAGTGACCACAGTGGCCACATGCAGCTTGTGGGACTTTTTATGAGGCTCCTAGTGTCCATGTTCAGTGCACTCTTCCAGGATGTCATAAAATTGACATAAATTGCTTTTTTCTCTATAGTATTTGCCATTTTTAATCTCTAACTTTGGAGAATTTTTCAAAAAGCGTTTTTTGATTTAACCTGTCAGTAGACAGCAATACGGGACCATGTAAAAGTATCTGTTGCATTTGTACCATCATTTGTACGGCCTACCTCACGGGCACTGCTATGTGATTACTATAGGGTCACTGCTGTATGTTTGCCTCCATTTCATAATTAAATGAATCTGTCTGCAGGTTTTTGCTATATAATCTGAGGGCAGCACGATGTAGGGGCATAGACGCTGATTTCAGTGATGTGTCACTTATTAGATTGTGTGCTGTTGTTTCAATACAATGAGTGTTTTATCAGCAGGAGATTATCACTGACAGACTGGTGAGCACGTGAACCCTGGTCAGACCACACCCGCAACACTAATTAGCAGCTTGCTGTCAATACACAATGTACATGCTACATCTAAAAACTTTGATTGTGTTACAAGTGCTGCACCCAGTAAACTATATGATACATCGCTGGAATCAGGATCTCTTTCTCTACATTATGCTTCCCTCAGATGAGGTAGCAATAATTTGGTGACAGATTCCCTTTAATTCTTAATTCTGGCATAAAACAATAGCTATGAATATTATTACTTAGCTGGCACTGGATGGGGGGTCCAGTATGAAATACAGGCAAAGTAGCAAAACTATATGGTTCACGTTTGGAAATATGCAGCTGTGAGCATTATCATTTGGAAAACTCACTTGTATATATCCTTTTTGGTAATTCTAAGTTAATAGAAGGGTCTTCATCTGTTGGTAAGTGTGGGGAATGGATACGAGAAGCGTCTCACACTTTGGAGGACCTGTCCTGTCCTGCATTACTCCGACAGCCCATTGATAGGAATGGACACTGTAATGTTTAATTTCTCCTCTGGGGGTGCTGCAGGTAAATTATATATCTGCCAGTTTTCTCTCCAGATCACTGATCGCTGGAGTTCCCAATAGAGGGGTTCTGAGTCATATGTTACTAGTTCTAGTTAGTTCTGAGAACTTTGAGACTTTTAAGAAGTTTTCTGGTTTGGGGGACAACCCAACTTGTCAAAAGAGTTTTTTTGACAAGAAAACCCCTTAAAAGACTCAAAGTTCTCAGAACTAAAAGCCAAAAAAAACAAACTACTGAGAATAGCTTTATTAAGCTTACATGGAACAAATGTATGTTTTTTAATCACATGTTTATAATGTATATGGTTAGGCGAGAGCCGGCTGCTGGGACCCCACTGATCTTGATAACGAAGGGCATTCATCACCGGATTGGGTGATGTGTCCCTTTCACTGTTTTTCCCATGGACATCAGACCTGACGATGTAGGGATTGACAGGACAACTCGATCCAAGCTGTCTCTAGGTGGAGTTTGACTACTTCAGAATGAAGGAGATACATCGCTCGTTGGGAGACGTGTCCCTTTCATTGCTTTTAACATGGACAGCAGACCCGGTTCCAGGGAATGGCTGCACAGCTTGATCCAAATGAATGGGTTTGGCCACAGTTTCCAGCATAACCTTGTGGACGGGTACGCTATATTGCAGGGAAAACATTAAGGGGACACAGCCAGCTCACTTTCAGAATTGTTCTACAAGAACAGTATATGGGCCCTTTGCAGTTCAGCAGCTCATCATAATGCACAATTCCACTTGCTTTGACCCTCTTACCTCTTGGGCCTCTGTTGCCCCAATGATATGTCCGGACGCCCCTGATGATATCATACAACTGCATGAAATGTCGAAACCCCTTTTAGGACTGAACCCCTATAGACAGTATTGATGCATGTCCACGTACTTTATGAACAGCCATTCGTGTCAAAGTCCAACATTTCGGAAAATTTCTAAAATGTCACATTGACCATAGCTTCAGATTTCCCAATGCCAAACACCCAGAGCCGTTAAAAAAAAGTTTTAGCATTTTACCTAAAATGAATATTAAACAAGACAACAGTGATCATAGTAACTAGCAACCATTACTTGGTCCATTGGGAAACCGTCATCTGCTATTTTATTGCAAATAGTGTGCGGTTTGATGACCACTAGTGATGAGCACACATGCTTGGATAAGGTGTTATCTGAGCATGCTCAGGTGCTAACTGAGTGTTTTCGGTTTGCTTAAAAAATATGTCCGAGTGCCCGCGGCTGCATGTCTCGCGGCTGCTCTACAGCTGCAACACATGCATGAATTACTTGTTTGTTAGACAATCACTGCATGTGTTGCGCCTGTCGAATAGCTGCGAGATATGTAGGCGCATGGACCCGAATATATTATTCGAGCACGCCAAAGTCACTCGGTTAGCACCCAAGCATGCTGAGATAATACCTTATCTGAGCACGTTCGCTCATCATCATCACTAATGACCACAGCTGGTGCAGAACCTCTCGTGAAACAATAATGTTAGCCACCAGCTATAGACCATTGATGAAGATCGTGATGATGTCCAGGCCCCCCAATGGCTTCTAAAGCGACTCGATGGATGTTTTTGCTTTTTTTATTGAAGCTGCAGAAAGCTCCGTCATTTCCCAGTCACAATCTAGAGAATTACCTAAATTACATTTCTAAGGGTCTCGTCAGCTCTTTCCTGACTCATTCTCCGGTTCCATAATGCAGAAAATATTTCTTCCTAATCAGGAACACTTATCTTCCAGCTTTGCAAGAAATCACGTGGAGATTTAAATAACATGGGGTGAGATGTGACGACGTGTAGAGTCAGCATCGCTCACTTATGGGTGACATTCGGCGTTTGTCGAGGAGGGGGCGGATCGCGCCATAAAATATTTGCCTTGCAATTAAATAAAAGCATTCGTCTTTCTGAGCTTTTTATTCTCTCTCGTTAATGCAATTGCAAAATCAAAAATGAATATAGCAACCTGTCAGATACAATGTATTCATGGAAAGAGAAAAGAAGAATGACTAGATGATATTGTATACAAGGAGAACTGATGTTTTTTTGGGCTAACACTCTTTAATGGGGTTATCTAAAAAAAATAAATAACAATAAAGATTATTATTATCTAAGACTATTTTTTTCTATTATGGACCTACCTGCCTGCCGGTTGTCTCCAGGCATAGAGTGGTCACAGACTGCTCGTGCCGGCGACTCAGCGGCTTCTGCGGACGTCACGTCAATAGAGCAACGATTTCTCTTCCGCTCTGTTCAGTTGACGGGGCGCGATTGCCAGCTGGCTCCCTGCTGCCTAACTGCAGGGATCCAACGGTCAATCAGCGTGACGTCAGCAGTCACGCCCTGTCGACAGAGCAGCCTTGAAGAAGAAGAGCTGACCTGTTGATGTGGAGAAGCTGAATCACCGGCAGAGCGGTCGATATCTGCTCTGACCTAGCATCGGGTAGAACAGGCAGGTTGTTACCTCTGTTAGCAACTATGTTCGCCCATAGTAAAAAATAAAAAAAAATAGTCCTGGCCACAAATATGAATTTTTCATAATTGAGAAAATCTATTTTTTTTAAAATCCTTATGCAAATGAGGCTGCAAGTGCACAGAAGGCGGAGCATCAATTCCCACCTAGCTATACTACTATGAGCTTGATTGACGTCTCTTTCACACCACTTCTTGCCTGTGGCACATACATGACATCAATCAAGGCCCCCGAGAGTCACGCTAGGAAATATGCACCAAGAATCGGCCCACCCTAAGTTAATTTACATAAAGATTCTAAAGTAAATTGTCTTATTGATGGAAAAGTCGTTTGCGACCAGAAAAGGTATGTCTGGTCTTGGCAATGTAATTAGCTCGGAGGCTATAAATCTCCTTACAGGTTCCCTTTAAAGAGTCTTCTCTGCTGCAACAGTTCTAGAAAATGGTGCATAAATTGGGTGTGTGCAAATGTTGCAGCAATTTTTTTTCTATAGGTGTATGTGTAGGACAGTGGCGAACTGATATATGGAAGAAAAGCGTAGCTAGCTATGCACTTTTTTTTTGATACATGTACCATTTTATGAAATTTAGTGCATAGAGACAACGGGTAAAATCCACAGTAAAGTGTAATTCCCAAGACAATACCGATAAATGTGTCCTAGAGAATGCAGAGAATAAGAATACATATGTATGGAGCTCATCAAGGAAATTCTGACTTCAGAGCAGAGCGCCTCTCCAAGGAATGTATTATGCGCTCGGGCGGACACAGCCCCTGTATAAGAACAGTAGAAGATCCCTTTGCAGTCGAATATTTGATCAGAATGCACAATTCCACCTGCTTTGGAGCTGGATGTGGTCCCCTTACCTCTTGGCCATCTTGCCCCCACACAAGTTGCCCCACCGATATTTCTGCTCCTGATTTTGCTCTATAAGCTGTTGCAGAACACATTGATTTCAATGGCCACAATGTCATCCTTGCACAGGAGAACTTATTGAAAGGGAGTCATCACAAAATTGACTTTTCGGTGCACCCTCGGTGTGGCCAAACAGTTCTCCTTCCAACCTACTGGCTTCCATCGATATATGTCTGCCCTTCTGTGACTCCTGGAAAGCCAGAACTGTCAATCAAGGAAGAGGAGGAGGAGAAGGATGGAAAAGAAGTGGGTGGGAAGGTGCACTGAACTGTTGGCCATGCCAGGGGTCCACGGAGGGCCTATGCTTGGTTTGAAGTCATTTAGTGGTGACAGACTCCATTTAAATGAAATTGCTTGGTAAAACACCCATAGATTATGCACTTTTAGAGTTAGAAGGGTTGTCCACTATTCGGACAGTTCTTTCCCAATTACTATACTCCCCCTTGTAAAATAATAACAGCCTGTGCTCCTCTCCGGTGCTGGCGTTGTTCCAGCAATGGCGGCGTCAGGGCTCCCTACTGAGCCGCTTCATTGTCACTTCCTTCAGACGAGACTGACATCGGGATTAAGTAGGAGCTGCTGCTGCTCCCTCAACTACTCTGGGTGTGAGTTTCGCTCAAAGGAAGAGAGGAGTGAGGCAGCCACTGATTGACTGCAGTGTTCACGTGACATAACCATGGCATGTGAGCCCCAAGAGACGTAGCGTTAACACGGCTGGAGTAGCGCTGGCACTGGAGATCAGTACAGGCTGATTTTATTTTACATGCGGAGGGGGGATATAGTAATCGAGAAGGAGTTGTCCATGTAGTGGACAACCCCTTTAGAGGGAATCTTGAGTTTTCAGCAGAAGCGTAGCAGAAAAGACTGGTTCAGAAGTGTCAGGAGAGTGGAAAACAGAGAAAAAAAAGCATAAAAAGGTTTCAAATAAGTTTTACGCTAAAAATTATGTGGACCAAAGAAAGGTTATTAAGGCTCTGTTCACATGTTCTGTTTCAAGATTCCATTTAGGAACAGACATATAGAATAAGTGATCTATTGCATCACTCAGGCTAGGACTACTCGGCGACATGTCATGTGACAGCAGTTTTCTGAAAAGTCGCACAATAAAAACGTTTAACTTCCCTATTCATACAACAATTTGATTTTGATTTTGCTGCATATAAAACAGCCAAGTGGCACACAAGCCGCATGTCGCGGGTGACTTTCCTTGAAGTCCATAGTAAGCGAGTCATGAGTTGTGACCAGTGACAGAAAATCCAACACATTTGGAAACATTTGCGACTATTTTTCGCATTATGTCGCAGGTCATCCATAATAATAATAATAATAAATAACAATGATCTTTATTTCTATATCCAACATATTTCGCAGTCTGTTACAAAATTCAACTGTGAGAGAATCTAAGAATAAAAAACAGAAAATCACATTGTATGCTTTAATTAATTTGCATTTTATTGCATGAAATAAGTATTTGATAGAATACAAAAACAGAACCTAATATTTGGTGCAGAAACCTTTGTTTGCAATTACAGAGGTCAGACGTTTCCTGTAGTTGTTGACCAAGTTTGCACACACTGCAGCAGGGATTTTGGCCCCTTCCTCCATACAGATCTTTCAGGTTTCGGGGCTGTTGCTGGACAACATTGAGTTTCAGCTCCCTCCAAAGATTTTCTATTGGGTTCAGGTCTGGAGACTGACTAGACCACTCCAGGACCTTGAAATGCTTCTTATGGAGCCACTCCTTAGTTGCCCTGCCTGTGTGTTTTGGGTCATTGTCATGCTGGAAGACCCAGCCACGACCCATCTTCAATGCTTTTACTGAGGGAAGGAGGTAGTTGGCTAAGATCTCACGATATATGACCCATTCATTCTTCCTTCAATGCGGTGAAGTCATCCTGTCCCCTTTGCAGAAAAGCACCACCAAAAGTATGATGTTTCCCCCACCATGCTTCATGGGTGGAACGGTGTTCTTGGCATTGAACTCATCCTTTTTCGTCCAAACATGGCGAGTGGAGTTGATATCAAAAAGTTCTCTTTTGGTCTCCTCTGACCACATGACCTTCTCACATGCCTCCTCTGAGTCATCCAGATGGTCATTGGTGAACTTCAAACGGGCCTGGACATGTGCTGGCATGAGCAGGAGGACCTTATATGCCCTGCAGGATTTCAATCTATGACGGTGTAGTGTGTTACTAGCAGTAATGTTTGAGACTGTGATCCCATCTCTCTTCAGGTCACTGACCAGGTCCTTCTGTGTAGCCCATCCCAGCCTTGTACTGGTCTACAATTTTGTCCCTGGAGTCCTTAGACAGCTTTTTGGTCTTGGCCATGGTGGTGAGGTTGGAGTGTAATGGATTGAGTGTATGGACAGGTGACTTTTATATAGGTAACAAGTTAAATCAGGTGCAATTAATACACGTAATGAGTGCAGAGTAGAAGGGTTCCTTTAAGAAAAACTAACAGGTACAGTATGTGAGAGCCAGAATTGTTGCTGCTTTGTAGGTGGTGATCAAATACTTATCTCATGCAATATTTATATTATAAGATTATTATAAGATTCTGTCTCTCACAGGTGAAGTGTACATACGATAAAAACTACAGACCTCTCAATTCTTT
>VIAB01000123.1:131997-143084 GCA_009801035.1 Oophaga pumilio
CATTAAGGTCATGGAGTGGCCTAGCCAGTCTCAAGACCTTAATCACATAGAAAGCTTATGGAGGGAGTTGAATCTATGAGTTGCCAAGTGACAGCCTCAAAATCTTAATGATTTAGAGATGACCTGCAAAGAGGAGTGGACCAAAATTCCTCCTAACATGTGGGCAAACCTCATCAACTATATAAAAAAAAAAAGTCTGACTTCTGTGCTTGCCAACAAGGCTTTTGCCACCAACTATTAAGTTTTGTTTGCCAGAGGGATCAAATACTTATTTCTCACTGCAAAATGTAAATAAATTTATATAATTTATACAATGTGATTTTCTGGATTTTATTTTTGATATTCTATCTCTCAATGTTAAAATTAGCCTACCATTACGACTGTTCATGTCTTTGTGTGGCGCCCCTGAGGGTTCAGTCGACACAGAGGTATTGCACCTCATCCAGAGGTGTGGTACCCCACTCTCGGGTAAGAAGGGAGCACCACCCAGGACTCCAACACCTGCACCCAACACAGACTATAGCAGCTGGGCACCCTGGATGTACCCTACGGGAGGATGGTCTCATCCCAGGCTGGGTAGGAAAGGGTGTTGGGAGGTGGGTGGAGAAAGCAGAAGGAGGGGAGTGAAGCTTAGAGAGCGGGATCAAGACTGTAGAGTCAGAGAATAGCAGGGGAGCTCAAGATGTAAGGAGCTTGTCCCCAGACGCAGACAGATTGAGTTAAGCACGAGGCAGAAAGAAGCTTCTGGAAGGATAGAAGAGGTCCTAGGGGCACGGATAGTGAGTAGTCCATCCGTGGGGCCCGATCCAATAGTGGAGGGACCAGATCGCAGTGGGGTACCGGCCCCCAAGCCTAGTGGAGAACTTCAAGACTCAGCTAACAAGCCGGAGGCAGTGGCACCTTTAAGTGCTTCAGCCACAAGCCACAGTTATCTTCTCCGAAAAGGTAGCCATAAGGGAGCAAGGGGACGCAGAGAGGACGTCACCCGACAAGGTCCGCGGCTACTGGCTTGGGACACTGACTGTGAGGTGTTGGACAGGAAGGAAAGGTGGAAAGTCAGCACAATAAGATGGCTGAGAAAGGAACATATTGAAGGGAGTCCTGGAAAGGTGTATCCTGAACTACCTGGGAGTTTGCTGGACCCCTCACCTGGAGGACACGGCACCAAGCTGGCATCTGTGTACACAAGGACCGTGAGTAAAGCTTTGGAAACTGCACCCAGTTGTGTCCTCTCAAGTTCTTCCTACAACACCCACTCGGCACTGCTATATCCATTGCCAAATACTACATCATTACTACATCTGCCCTGGGACTTAGCTCCACCTGTGGGGAGCTTTACCAACTCTGCTGCATCACCAACTGTCTCAGAGGACTATATCTTTATTGCCGAGTACCACAGGTCGTGTCATGAACACTTTACTATAAACGCTATTATCCCTTGTAAATATCCCCTTTTTCTGGATGCCACGGGCCGGGTCACTGCCACTGTGACACTTCCCCTTTACGAAGCAGCCCGGTACCGAGTATCCCCACTGCCCTGGCGGGCGATTCATTTGTCAGTGGGCAAACGTACAAAATCAGCAAGGGATCAATTAATTATTTCCTTCACTTTACAAGGGCTCATAATCTGAAACAAGCATTTTTACAAAAGCTTGTTTGGGCTATTAGGGCAAGTTCGCACTAGGCGTTCCTTCAGTGTTTTCCTTAGTTTTTCTTGTATTTTTCAATGTATTTTTTGTGCGTTTTTGCTGCTGTTTTGGCATACTAGATTTGTCTCTTGTGCATGCTGATAAAGTTTAGTGTTGAAAAGAAGTCCTATTCCATAGAATAGGGGTTTGGCACAAAAAATGCAGCAAAACCTGATACCTGCGTTTTTGGTGCATATTTAAAGCACTTTTTCACCACCCATTAATTTCAATGGATGAAAAATGCTGAAAAAACTCTGAATGTGACATGCTCCATTGTGACAAAAAAACATGCAAAGCACAAAATCCTGTTGACAAAAAAAAAACAATGTGTGTGCATGAGATTTCTGAAATCTCATAGACTTTGCTGGTACTGTAAAACGCAGATAAAAATTTGCATTAAAAAATGCTGCAAAAGCAACCAGTGTGAACTTAGCCTTAAAGCCTACTGGACGGTCAGTGTCTAACAAAATTCTGAGTGTTCAAACTTTCTTTCCAGACATAGTTACACAGTTAGCACGGTTGAAAAAAGACACATGTCCATCACATTTAACCAATGGATGGGAAAGGATTTAGGGAAATGGAGAATAGATACAAGTATATCTCACAAAATTAGAATTGGCTGCAGCACATCCAATCAACAAGCTTTAAGGCCGTGAGCACTTCTGTCCCTATCACAGCCATGCCAACTATTGGCATGGCTATGATTGGCCAGCGCAGCACATTACTCGGCCTGACGTTGTTAAATAAATAATAATAATAAAAAAAGCGGTCCCCCAGTATTTTTATAACCAGCCAAGGGAAAATAGGCAACTGTGAGCTGGTCTTATTATGCTGAGAAGGGAACAATATCCATATATCTTCCCAGCCTACGAATATCAGTTCACAACTGTCTGCATTGCCTTTGGTGCTTATTAAAAATGGGGGGACCCCAAAAAAACTGTGGGGTCCCCCTATTTTAATAACCAGCAAAGGCTAAGCAGAAAGCTTCGGGCTGACCATTCCTCAGCCGCCACAGAAATTGAGCATCCATTAAATGCGTCAGTTCTGGCATTTAGCTTCGGCTCTTCCCGATTGCCATGGTGACATCAAGCCCAGGGGTTTGTAATGGAAAGGTGTCCATCAGACACCCCATCACTAACCCTGTAGTCAAAAGAATAAAACACATGCATACAAAAGTTCTTTATTTGTAAAAATCACTCCCATACAAGTTCCCTTTTTTACCCATTTATTACAAAAAAAGAAAATCCACAGGGGTCCGCCACAATCCAGATGGAGATCCTACGACGATGATTGTCTTCCTCATGCAGTCTATGAAGCCCCATTCAGAGAACACCGCTCTATTGACTGGTGCAGCAGCCACTGCCGGGTCTGATGCTGTACTCCGCAAGACCCAGCCCTGTGAACTGAGGGGATATCAGTAAGGTTACCTCAGTAACCTCCGTTCACACTTCACTGATATGCGGTGACGTCACTGCTCATCATCATGCCGGCACTCGCGCTGCCCTTGTTGGAACCGGATGCTGTAAACTGAGGCAACCTTACTGAATTCACATCAGTTCAAAGCGGTTGATTCTCATGAGGGTAGCGTGAGTGCCGGACTGATGAGCGGTGATGTAACCTTCAGGTTACGTGAGTTCACAGCCATCAGGTCTCCTGTCAGTTTTGAGGCTCAGAAACATTAGCCTTTGAGAGACTTCAAGATTACTGGAGTTCCAAGCTACTAGAGCACCTGGAGGCTGTGAACTCTGGTAACTTTAGTTCACAACCTCCAGGAGTCCATGCAGCTGGGACTCCAGTAACTTTAAAGTCTCCCTTTAAAAGCTCCTTCAAGGTTTCCGGGTCACATAGCTGCCAAGGAGACCCAGTGCCTGTAAACTCAAGGCCTCAGTTCACAGTGGCAGATTCTCATGAGGCCAATGCGAGTGGTGGACTTTTAAAGAGTTGTGACGTCATCGCTTATCAGTGCAATACTCATATTGCTCTTGTGAGAACCGGCTGCTGTGAACTGAGATAACATTACTGATGTCGCCTCCATTCACAACAGCCGGATCTCGCGGATAACAACGTGAGAACCGGCAGTAACTGCTGCTCCATTGTATGGAGCTTCGTTCTCTGAAAGGGGCTCCATAAACTGGATAATAAAACCTGGGATAATTGAGGGAACTCCTTTTGGATTGTGACAGATCCATGTAATACTTCCATTTGGATTGTGTCAGACCCTTGTGGATTATTATTTTTTTTTTTTAATAAATGGGTAAAACAGGAAACTTGTAGAGGAGAGATTTTTTATAAATAAAGGACATTTCTAAGTGTGTTTATTTCTTTTGACTACAGGGTTTGTAATGGGGAGTCTGATAAACACATCTCCATTACTAACCCCTGGACTTGGTGTCAGTGGACATTACACAGCTGACATCAACCCCAAAACCATTACCCCGATTGCCACCTCACCAGTGCTAGAATTGGTGCATCTAATGTATGTGCCATTTATGAGGTGGCTCAGGGCTGGTCTTATTATGCTGAGAAGGGGCCAATATCCGTGGATTTTCCCAGCCTATTAATATCAACCCGCAGCTGTCCCCATGTCATTTTTTTTAGGGATGCTTCATTTTTAATAACCAGCAAAGGCAAAGCAGACAGCTCTGAGCTGATATTAATAAGCTGGAAAGGTGTAAGGATATTGGCCCCTTCCCAGCATAATAAGACCAGCTCACAGCTATATACTTTCCCTTGACTAGTTATAAAAATAGGGGGGACTCTAAATCCTTTTTTTCATTTATTTATTTATTAGCAAGTACCGTAAAATACACACACAAGGCACTGCTTCACTCTTCTACCTGAACCTCCCCCTCCTGGTTCAAGATTATTTTATTTTTTTTGTATTCAATGTTAAGTCATTTTCCTATCCACACTTGATTTCATGGCAATTGTACTGTTTTTACCCTCATTTTGTTTTTATTTGCAGCCACCTAGCCCTTACCGCGACCATTTTATGGCCATTTTACAGCACCAAAGTTTGGGTCACCATTGACTTGCATGGAGTTCGGGGCCTGGGTCAAATTTTGGTAATCAAACTGTTTTATCAAGTTTGGCCCAGCCCACCGAACTTGAACTTACATGGGTCGGTCATCCCAACTCCTAACGAATATCCTCCATTATACCTTATCAGTTTTGTGGCTGTTCTTTGCACCTTTTCTAACTTTGGTGCATCCTTTCTTTGAAATGGTGACCACCTGTCGCACAAAAATCAGGAAGCCATTCTTTTCACCAGTCAGGTTTGTGCAGAAATCATTGTGTTTAAGCATATTAGATAAACAACGGCACTTTTTTTGGAAAAAATAGTTATTTGCAAAAATCAAAATGCCTTTGTGCTTTTTGTAAAGTATTGTCTCTGGCGCTTTAAAAAAAAACAAAAAAAACATAATTTATTTCATTGCTGTTATTTTCTGCATGTTAAATGTGTCCCATGTTAACTTGTTCTGATGGTGCGTAAATGTTTTGTGTGTTTTTCTTTTAAAAATTATATCTAGAATCTTTGAGCACCAAAAATGAATTAATGTATTTTATTAGTGTTAGTTTTGACTATGGGTGTTTTAGATTGTGAGTAGTTGATAATATTTCTCTAGATTGCTAGAATATGGCAAGAGTTCTATAGAGTTTTATAGAGTTTTTAGTTTGAATTGTAGTTTTCCCCACTCACTGGTGGCTCCATTTGATACACCACTTATATGATCTTTCTATTTGTGTTCTAGCACTTGCAGTTGACCATCCAAGCCCTTCAAGATGAACTGCGGACTCAGAGGGACCTTAATCATCTTCTTCAACAAGAAAGTGGGAACCGCGGGGCTGAGCATTTCACAATTGAACTTACAGAGGAGAATTTCAGAAGGCTTCAGGCAGAGCATGACCGTCAGGCCAAAGAACTTTTCCTTCTTAGAAAAACGTTAGAAGAAATGGAACTAAGGATAGAAACACAAAAACAGACACTAAGTGCCCGTGATGAGTCCATCAAAAAGCTTCTTGAGATGCTTCAAAGTAAAGGATTGCCTTCAAAGGGAATGGAAGAAGAAAATGAGAAAACAAGAAGAATGTTAGAGGCAGAGTCACAGCTTAACCATTTAGAAGTGCTTCTGGATCAAAGGGATAAAGAAAATATTCATCTAAGAGAGGTAAGCGAATGGTTTATTTTCCTCGATCAATGTTTTCCAAGGTCTTCAAGAGAAATTAAGGCATGTGGATATTGTAAAAGGGGAAAACACACTTAAATGAGTTTTCTGTCTGGTGACAACAAATTGAAGAATCATCTATAGGATGGGTCATCAATATTGCATCAATGGGGTCCCACACCTGGCATTGCTCACTGATCAGCTTTTTTTTTTGATCCAGTGGATGTGAAAACATAAAGCGTTTTTTCATGTGCAAAAAGCACTTTATATAGTTAATCGTACCTGCTCATTTAGTTATAGTGTTTTCGTGGAGCCGTGCATGCTCCTTGCGCATGTGCACTGAAGCTATGTGTGTATTACCAAGCTTCACTGACTGTGTGCGGCCGGAGCCGCTCGTCACGGCACATGCGCGGCTCCCCGATCGACACTGCACAAGCGCGGCATTTTTCAAAGATATGTGTTCTTCCAACCGGAGCTGAAATCCCCTAGGTTGCTTCCTGTAGAATCATAGATCCGTTTCCCTCGTGATGGTGCCATGATGAACTGGCTGCTGTCTTGTCTCTGGTCCTTTGGATGTATGGATGTCTTGGCAGAATCTCTGGCTGTTTCTCTCTCTCTGAGTCTCTTTATACAGAGGCATATAACCTATTTTTAGGTCTGACAAGTGTCCTTCAGTCCAGCATCACAGATAAGGGAAATAATAATGATGAGATCAAGTAACATTAGTTGATTATTTAATCTAGTTGCATAGTTTTTCCCTCTCTGCTTTAGAAGTCAACAAACTGGCTCCATAACACAATGCATAATTAGCATATCAGTAAACTTCATTGTTCAGTGGCCATGCTTTACTGTTTTGCAAAGATAACGGAAAATAAACTGTAGGAGCTGAAATTAGAGGTAAATATTTGTCCTACAAGAAGAGTCAATACTTCAGACAACAGTTTAATTCTGGGCCTGCACAATTTAGGTCTGACATAATTAAGATACAATGCTGTGTCTTCACAGCAATATTATCACAGAATAAGTGAGAGGCTGCTGATCGGTGGAGGTCTCACAGCCACGACCCCTTCAGATCCAAAGAATGGGTTTTGAATGTAGGTATGTGGTTAGGTATGTGCACCACCACTCCATTTAATGTCTATAGAACTGACAAAGGATGCAGATAGTTAATAAGTTGTGATGGTGGGACATTCCCTTTATGTGCTAGGGTTCCCTAAAGACAGGATTAAGAAACCATGCTCTGTAAAGATAACACAGTTCTTTATCATAAAAAAATGGGGGGCTACAGCTTGGATTAATCCACAAGTAATATGATCTAGTAATTTTGTTACAGATTTAACACTTATTATCTTGGCAATATTATTGAAGTTGGTGCATGATTCTGAAACTGTCCTTTGAGTTCACTAAGATTTGCACAATCCTAAGTGAATGTCATGCGAAACTCTGAGCTCAGTGTACGTGAAACTTGTTTGGCTCATGTGTTTCCATTTTGAATTCTGTTGCTTATTCTTGTACTTTATTTTCTGTTCTCAGTAGATCAAATGGGTTGTCTCCTCCATAGACATTAGTCATTTTACCACAATTGATGGAAACGGCCCCTTTTAAATGAGTTTTCTGGCTTCAGAAAACACTTGTCCTTCTGCTGCATTTTGTTTTAACTAAAAAAAACTGCACATTACTCACCCTTCCCAGATCCAGCGCTATGCCTTTGCTTTCCTGTTGAGTTGACGTTAAATTGGCAGGTATGCAGCCAATAAATGAGCTCAGTTTTTGGTTTTAGTAATGTTAAAGTATCGTCAACGCTGCAGACAATAACAGACACTGGGAGCAGCAGAGACTCCGTACTGGACCCGGGGAGGGGGATTAAAGAAAGTTGCTTTTTTTTTTTTTAAATCATACAGCAGCCGGAGAACAAGGGTTTTCCAAAACCGAAAAAAACCCTTAATTTACAAGATTCATAGCATACTGTAGAGGTTTCAGCTGATAGCTGCGTGTAAACGCACAGGCACAGAGTTTTTATATCAAAACAGAATTGTCCTTCATAAACCTTATCACTACAAAAGTGAAAAGGCCTTCTCTTCAGCCCAAATGCATAACATAAACAGTCCTTTCTTCAGCACAATACAACAAAGTAAATGTAGAAGTCTCGCCAATCTCAGTTATCCATGCAGGAACAGCTCAAGCACTTTTAAACATGTTCACCAACCAAACACACCTGTCACAACTCAGATGTTGGATGACCTGGGGCTTCTTCCCTGTCCCTAACGCTAGGGAGTGCCCTAGCTCACCCTGTTCCTCAGGTTACTTCTGAAGGTGAAGATGTTGTGGCCACGTACCTTGCCTTATCTCCTGAATCTGCTCTCCGTCTGTTCCATTACCCCAACCAGGGAAAAGGGGAGCAGCTGTGCACCGCAGTACACCAACCAGATGAACAAGGCAACACGAACACGGGCAATGTAAAAATGACAGGCATAGAAATATTCACTCATATGTAACAGAGGAATGCACCGGAGAGGGGAAGATGGGGAAAAATCAAAGTAGTAAAAGGAAAGGGAATTATCACACTTAGTAATCCAAGCAACAGTTACTGATAAACCCACCAAACTCCTTCTCATATAACCACCAAACAACTATCCTCCCAGCCATGCAGTATAAGCTAGCTCTGACTATGTGTGTCAGTCAGAACCCTGATTATATAGGGGATAGGAGTGGCTAACCGTGCTCAGCTGAGAGCCAAGACTCCCAGAGCTCCCAACATGGCCGACTAAACCCTATACTGCCAAAAGAAATGAAAATTACACCATTTAAAAAGGTGACGTGCTTCCTTTCAGCGCAGGAGTAGGAGCAATCAGACGCTGCGGTCTTCTGGCTCCTCTCTGTCGCGGTAACCCCCTGAAAACACCTCTGTTCAGCTTCAGCTGAGCCAACCCAGCTGCTATTATTATTAGGCCAGTAAGCCCAAACCTTGATTATGGGTATGACCTTTCCCACCCAGGCTCTTTTGGTTGCTTCTAAATCCTGGACCCAAAAGCCAGTCAAATTTAAACTCTCTCTGTAACCAAGTGTTACTGGTACATACTTTACATTACTAAGGCCAACCACCTTGGCGACACATATCTGCCATCCAGAAAATAACCCCTTGCTTTCTTACAACACATATATACGGTATATACATATATTTGTACTTAAACCCAACAGGCCACATTTCTTCTGCTTGGTAGTACGGATATAAATTTCTACAGCTCTTAGAATATTTTGTGAGCTCTGGCAATGTAGAACCTTATGTTACCGAATACCTGAGATACTTGTTCTTTTGCTTTGCAACATGACTGATTATCTGAACTTTTAAAGTCGTTTGGAATTAAAGGCTGGAAAGGAGGCAAAGTTAAAATTCTGTAATATGAAACAGAGAACGAGGTTAACATTTTTCCTTTTACAAAAATAGTAAATGACCAATCTATTTTTCTTCGGTTTGTGCACTTTCCAGTGATGAATTAAATGAAATGGCATTGACTTTGGCCTTGGTTCCCACTAACCTGTAAATGGAGATTATTTGTTACATATTTTCTCATTTTACATGTCTTTTAAATGTTCTCTGTAATTAATATGTTTGTGAATCTAGAATGAAAGGTCATCGTTATCGTGTGAAATTATGCAAAATTTCCAAAAACTGTGCAGATGCTTTTGCACTGCACGCCTATCCAAATATCAAAAGTTACCAGTGCTCATGAATCTTCCTTTTCTGTTATGCAGTGTTTCACTAGTTAGAGCAGCAGTTTGTGCTTCAGAGCAGATGCAAAGTGGAAGATGCAAACATATCTTGTATTATATTTGCAGAATTACCCCGCAGTCCATTTTGTTACTTCTGTACATTAACAAACAGGCAAAGAGACCGTACTACACTAAGGCGAGCCCAGAGGTGTATCTAGGTTTTCTGGCACCAGGGGCAAGAATTCAGTTTGGTTCAACCCCCCTTCTCAAGCACATATGCGATTTGCACACTTAGTCACGGGCCGACGAGCTGTTCGCCCCTTATTCAATATTCAGTGAAAAACTGAGAGCAGCAGAAGAGAAGCTCGTTGTCACATAACGGTGTAAGTATGAAAATCGCATGCGTGAAGCGGCAATGTGATGACTGCTGGAACCTGCAAGCAGAGCTGAATCCTGACAGTGAGTATATTTCAGGCTGTTAGGATTGACTGCAAGGCTTCATTTTATAATTAAAGGGTGCGTCCAGGTTTGAGATGAAATTTTGCAGTCACTATACTGTAGGTGGCAGCAGGCTTCTGATTCTCACAGTGCATGCACTGCTCACTTTTAGGATTCTCCAGTGCACAAGTATTTGATGTGTATATTTCTGACCACATTCCGACCAGACCACCCCGGCCTCGCTCAATTCATTTTCATTGAGTGAGGCCATGTCTAGTCAACACGTGACCACATGTATGCAAATCGCTGGCACCAGAGAATCCTGACAGCGTGCAGTGCGCAGTGTGAGAACGCAGAAGTATGCAGTCACATAGAATGACTGCATACTCATCACAAACTTGGATAACTTCTTTAATGCTCCTAACATAATTAAAAATATGAAAATTTGTCAGTATCACAAAAAAACATTTACATCCAGGTACCTGATAGATGATGTTGTCTCTGGAGTTGTTCTCACTCTTTTCTTCTTCATCTTGTCCAGACTCCATGAATTTTCTCATCTACAGCTTGTCTCTGCAGATTTCCATCTTGTCTTCTGCAGCACAACCCCACACAACCCCCTTAAAGATAGTAGTGTCATTATAATGCTCCCGAATAAAGATATCTGCCCTATTCTGAGCCCCAGAATAAATGATTGCCCCTCACTATATTCCGTGAACAAAATATGACCTCACACTATCCCTCTTATGGTACATGCTCTCCACACTGCCCCACCTTTCCATACTGGGCCACCTCTTCACACTGTTCTCCCACACTGAATGCCCCCTATAGGGCCCAGTCTCTAAACTGTGCACCTTCATCACACTCACCCTCCTTGGTATACTGTCGTCTCCTAGCTGTGCCCTTACACTGTTCCCCCATGCCACACCCCCCACAATACACAGTCTCTATTCTGTGCCCATACTGTTTCCTCACACTATTCCCCTCAATAGTCTCCTCAGACATTTTCCCCTCCCTCCTCATACATTTACTCTCTCACTTTCCATACTGCCTCCTCACACATCCTTCCAACTCCCCATACTGT